>JADRCH010000167.1:8960969-9002330 GCA_019843965.1 Rhynchomys soricoides
ATAGATAGATAGATAGATAGATAGATAGATAGATAGATAGATAGATACATAGATACATAGATAGATACATAGATAGATACATAGATAGATACATAGATAGATACATAGATAGATACATAAAGAGGAGAGAGAGAGAGGAAGAGAGAGAGACAGAGAGAGAGATCAAAAACTGCTTCTCTAAGCAGAAGTTTCCTTGTGTGGCAGTAGGTGAAATTAAGGAAATACTATGCCATACAAAGTATCACTTTGTTTTGGGTGGAAAGCTGGCTACAGATAAACTGTGGAAAGATTGGCAACATTTGATCACTAGGCTAAAAATAGTCAGTCTTGTGCCAAGGATCCAACTCTCCCTAAGACCTGTCTCTTCAACAGTTCAGTCTATGCTGGCAAAGAAGTATTACTTGATAATAGAATATAAGTCTATGGCTTTACTTTGCCATTAATGAGTTGAAAAAATAAGAAAAAGTAAGAACAAAGAAAAAAAAAATTCCCAAGTGAACTGAGAATGAGCCAATACAATTTCATAGATGGAACCTGTCTAGATTACGTATGGGTGACCTGCAAGTCAAGGACATGGAGGAATAATGTGCAGGACATTGTTATGGCTTTTATATGAAATGAACAAACAGAAACAGATGAAAGAACTATGAATGACAGATACTAAGTAGATAACATATGATGGAATAAATTACCATAACGAACAAAGAACATGGCATCTCATAGCAAAATGAGTAATGAGCTTTCTACAATGGTAGCAATGTCTTTTATAGTCACTTTATGAAGTAATAGTGGTTAGCCATATATGATTTGAGCACTTGAAAATGACTAGAATAACCGAGAAATTAAAATTTAAAATGTATTTGATTTTATCTAATTTTAACCTAACCACATTTTGCCAACAGCTATTGTTTTACACATTTATGTTCTACTGATTTGAGAAGATGCACATGTAAATCAATATGAGGCTAAGCCATATGTTGATAGTGATGGATGCCTACCAACTTGTATTTGTACCCTTATTATCATTTATACTACTTCTCTAGAGGTCCAATAGCCCAAAGGCTGAACAGAGCCGGCTATGCTTGGGAGGCAAGTATTGGACTTGTCATTGGAATTGCAGGCTCTTGTTCATTATGTGCCACTCATGAATATGCCCTTGTTTTGTCCTTGTAGGTGTACTTCTACTGTCAGAGTGTCCTAAATGCTTCTATATGGAGCACACACTTCCCACAGTTTAGTGTACGGAATCTTGGGTGTTCTCAGGATTCTTACTGATGATCCAGTAGATGAAATACATATTCAAAATGTAAAATTAGTATATTTGACTTTTCGCTATGTGCTGACATTGGCACCACTCCCAATTACAAGAGTGATAACATGCTAAGCAAACCTTAATTGCATTCTTTATTATCAAGCACTTTTACTTTAAAATAACCAATTTTATTGGAGAATATTTTAATGAGACTATATAATTAACTAATTTTATTGAAATTAAAATAACATAAAAGTAATCATTAAAAATGAAAGCTAGATTTAATATAAAAATTATCCATAAGAAAAATAATTTTATTAAATTTCAACCAACACTATATCACCAATGGTAAAATTGTAGCTTTAATCACAATTTAAACTTTAAAAAGATTATTTTTTGTCAAGGTCAAAATATTGATGATGGTATTGGTTAAATAGATCATTTTATATTATGTACGTGAAGTATACAAAATTTTGACAGATTGACAAAGGCAATGGAAATATTTCCCAAATGACCAATTCACAAAAATTCATGAGTTAAATATCCAGGCAGGTTCATGGATTTTAATGAAACACAGCAACAAAAGGGCTGATACAGTTTCAGAATGCATAACACAATTCATTTGTAAGAATCTACAGCTTGTCAAAAATACTATTTTCATTTATATGTAAAGGTTATAGAAATAATTCTCACTGTTCAATTATACATCTATGTGAGGTAGAAAATCCCCAGAGCAATAGGATTGCATTACAGGAAGAGTAGTGCAGAGTATACCAAGAAAGTAACAGTATTAAGATGTCAAAGAGACTCGCATGATTGCCAAACAATACACTTTTCACACTTCTAAATAGACTGCTCTTCCTCTAGAAAATGTATTTTTATTGATGTGAAATTAGTTTTAAATGAATTATGTCTTGTAAATATGTGCCTTAAAGAATAGGTTACATTATATATACAATATTAGAATCCACATAAACAAGAGTTCTTCGATAATATGTCTCACATACCCCGTCTCATACAAGGGCAAGGAATATCACAGAAGAGGGGCCAGAAAGATTCTAAAGAGGCAGCTGTTTAGAAATATTGCTGGAAAACAACATCTTCTGGTCATGATAGGGTTAATGCACTCATGAACTCACAGCAGCTATGGCTGACTACACAAGACCAAGATGGTAAATTTTCCAATGTTGATGGAGGAGGGGCTCAGGAGGTATCCCTATCTGAGGACCTATTGATAGTTGATGGCTACTGAAGAATTAAGAAACAGTTTTCTCCAGTGGTGAAACCTATGGTAGGTTTCCTGTGATCCATGGATGACCCTACAGCCCTGCTCATATCCAGGACACTAATTGAACTCAGTAAGTTCAGTGGGAAAATAAAAAGAGTAAGAGGGCATGAATTTGGAGGGCAGATGAGAGTGGAGTCTGAACGGAGGTGGAAGGGGATACAGAGACAAGGATGCTCTAAACACACTGCATATGTGTGTTAGGTTGTCGATAACAAATGCATTTTAAGAGGAAAGAGTTGCAGATGCGAAGGATAAAAGAGTATTTGGCATATTTTAAGAACACATAAGAAGAAACGATAAAGTAAAAAAAATAGACACAAGTGAGACTATGTTTTATTTTCTAACATTGAGCATATTAGTGTTGATTAAAAACAAACAGATGAAATGAAAACTAAGAGACATAAAGTGATGGTCCAAATGTGGTTTGCTCAAAATTTGTGTTGAAATCCTAGCCCCAGGGTGGTAATATTGGAAGGTGATTAAGTCATGAGGTCTCTGCTTAATGTCCTCTTATTCTCATTAATTAATTTATTTATTGACTTTGCATCCTGATCACAGCCCTCCCTCCTTCTCTCAGTTGCTTTTCATGCAGCACCTCCCCCTCCTCTTCTCTGAAAAGAAGGAGGGTCCCCTAAGCAGGAACCACTCTGGCACATCAAGTCACCGCAGGACTAGGCACATCCTTTCCCACTGAGGCCAGACAAGGCAGCCCAAATAATGGAACAGGATTCTAGGCAGGCAACAGAGCCACACAGAGTCACCCTGCAGTTCTTGGAGAACCTGCATAAAGACCAAGTTGCACATTTGATAGATTTGGGGGTGTGGGGTGGGTCCAGTCCATGTGTGCCCTTCGGTTGCTGGTTCAGTTCTGCCAACAAAAAGTGCAGGGATAAAGATGGAGCAGAGACTACAGAAATCACCAACCAATGAATGGACAATTTGAGACCCATCCCTTGGACAAGAGACCATCTATGACACTATTAATGCTACTCTGTTATGCTGGTAGACAGGAGCCTAACATAACTGTACACTGAGAGGTTCTACCCAGCTGCTGACCAAACAGATGCAGAGACCCAAAGCTAAACATTAGATGGAGCTCAGGGAGTCTAGTGGAAGAGTTACAGAGGATTGAGGGACCCAGAGAAGATAGGGAATCCACACAAAACCAACACAATCGACTAACCTGGATTTTTTTCAGGTCTCTCAAAGACTGAAGCACCAACCAAAGAGATTAGTGGTCTTATAAAGGTGATGCAAGAAAGACTTGTGGCTCCTTCCACCAGGAAGCTAGAATGTGCCAAGGGAATCAGAAGTCATCATTCACTAGTTCCATTGTCACCCAATCTTTAACTCCTTTGATATAGACATATATGGATTACAAAGCACATGCTTATATTGGCTTATGTAGATTCAGATAAGGAGAAACCGTGTTTTAAAAAGATGCTATCCCCGCCTTTGAAGACAAAACTTACATGAGAGAGAAGAGAAGGGCAACTTTCCAACCTAGCCACTGTAGACCTTAGGCCCTGCTATAAAACAAAGACAAGTTGAGAGGGTTTGCTGTGAAGCAGAGAAGGTAGAGCCGTGGTAGGTAGCTCAGAACTTCATTAGCACTTTCCTGAATAAGGTCTGTCTGTCTCCATAACATAAAACAGAGCAACTTGCACAGACAGTAAAGTTCAAAGCTAGTAGAGAGTTAGTAAGCAGCTTTGGAACTCAAGGGATTCTTGAGGGTGTTGAAAGGGAGGTTTATTTGTTTGCTTTACTTGGCACATTTAATTGTCTATTTAATATAAAGTAAATTACTCCAATAACTTACACTGGCAAACAATTGGTTTATGTTATAATCTTTGATGTCTGGCAAATGCCTAACTTAATTAAGCAACTTTACTAATTATAACTGCAATCATAATTCTTTTATGAAGGACAAGGAGACCTTGGGGTAAAATATACCTTCTGGCCTAACCATAGAAAGTCGTCAAGCCTGGCACCATGGGACTCCTTTCGTCAGCAGTTGGCCTCATATTAGCTCCCTTTCTCACATTGCTATGACAGGTTTCTGATGAAAACAGCTTATAAAAAGAAGGGTTTGTTTTGGCTTTTGGTTTGAGTTGATGTGGTCCATAATGCTGGGGGATCATGGCGGCTGCAGAGGCTTGGTCCACAGTGTCAGTTAGGAAACAGGAACGAGACCATTGGTGCTCATTCATTTTGCTATCTCTTTTACCCTATTTACTCACATCCAAGGTGGGGCTCCCCTCTTCTGTGAGACTCTACTTGAAATTTCCCCCAAAGACATGAGCAGGTGTATGTACCTTATGCGATCCCATATCCAGTCAAATTGACAAAGAACATTAGCCACCACAAGCCTCAAAGTGTACTGATGACAGCAGAAGTGCTAATGTAAAATATAGCCTTTTATAGTATTTATAAACCTTTATCTCACAATATATCGGCATACTGTGTTTGTTTTGCCATCTCCAATTGTTTAGTGTTTTTGCCTGTGGTGTGTTCATGTGTATGGTCATTCGGGGTGTGGCAGAATACATCTATAATCTCAACTCTAGATAGATAAAGGCAGGAAGATAAGTTAAAACAAGGTTGCTCTTGGATACATAGTGAGTTCCAGGCCAGCTTAGTATACTTGAAAGTTATTTTAAGAAATAATAATTAAACAATGAGATGATAACCAAAAAGATGGCTTATTCCCACCATGGGAAGCCTTTAATTCATCTTCCAATAATCTGTTGACTCCTTCAAGACCTTTTGTTTTGTTTTGTTTTGTTTTGATTTCCCAAGACTTGTTGAATGTCTTCCTGCTGAATCCCATACCATGAAGAATAAAAGGCACCTTAAGAAGAGGATAACTTGTGAAGTGGTTCCAGCTTTTACCAGATGTATGGCAGGGATCAAACTGAGGTTGTCAAGTTAGACAGCAAGCACATTTCCTATCTTAGGCATCTATCCAGCCTTGTCTTCATCTTGTTGCTCAGAATATTGTTGCCGCACAGAATTCTAGTTCAGCATCAAGATACCTTTACCTGTTTTTATTGTAGTGCCATTTATAACATCCAGGTGATAGAGTCAGCCAAATGCTAATTAAAAGATGAATGTATAAAGAAAATGTCCTATTAGGAATGAGTTATATCACTGGCCAAAGGGATCTTACAGATCCCTCCAAACACAACAGATTATTCCCAAGGCTGTTACTGCCTGTAATCTGATGGTAATGTATTGCTGAAGACACAACTTACATATTCATATTTCATCACACCTGGAGAAGTTGAGCTGGTTCCCAACTGAAAGCTTCATCCCTACTGACATTCATACTTTCAAATACCTTCTACCATTCCTGGTAATTACCAAGGTCAAGCTACAAACCTGGAACAGTGACTCACTTGCAAGATATACAGGTAAAAAAAAATGTCATAAATATTGTGCGAGTAAACAACCATTTTTTTTTTATTGGATTTGTTAGGACCTAGGTAAAATATTAAGGCCTAGATAGAATGGTAAGGCCTAGATAACTGTTACTTGGATAGCCTAGGCTGTGATTATAAGGAAACTTTCTCAAATGTTTCTTCTGTTAGTAGGAAACTTTATAATGCCAAGATTGGTTACATATTCTATTATGTTCTGATCCTGATGGTAGTCAGTAGAACTGTTTTATATAGTTACCCCAATAAGCTTGGATCCAAACCAACCATATAATAGCACTTCCTATACCTACATACAAGCTTTTATGGTATAAGCTGCACCTGGGATGGGCCCCAACATAAGAGAGACACTTGCACCAATATAAGAAACTATTTGAAATAAAACTTCCATTTTGAGTAGTGGTCCAGTAAAGTTTAAGCTCCCAAGACCTCCCTAGGAACTGACATCCTACTTGCTAGAAAGAGACATGTACGTGGGTAACCAATATCCTGGTTGGCAAGTTAAGACATGCATATTAGACAACTCTCATCATGGTAGACAAGTCACAACATTAATATTAGACAAGGCAAGTCCCCTGCCATTGTTGAATACCCTGACCATTGGAAAGATGTATAATAAGGACATGTTTCTAAGGAAATATCCCTACCCCTAAATCCCAATTGGTAAAATAACTTGGCACAGATGTTTGTGGATTTGGGGCTTAAAAACAGCATAGAATCTTGACTCTATGTCATGGTTCAGTGCAGTTCCTGAATTTGGACCATGGCCCTGGAAAAACAGGCCAGTAAGTATTCCTGTCTAACTGAGATCAGTATTTTTGGAGTTTATGAGGCGATTCCTTGACCCCAACAGGATTTAAGCCCTCTCTGTGAGATGGAACTAATACATGGTACTGCTGAAGTGGCAAAGAACCTGAGACAAGGTAGTTCACAGGCATAGGAAAAATCTCACTACTATTAGGCTGTTACAGGAACACAGCAATAACATTGATCCTAAAGACATATTGCTGAATCCATAAATAAAAGCATTGTTCAACTCTCATTAGAGAAGCTTCTTCTTTCAGTAGATGGGAATTAACATAGAGATCCACAACAAAACAATGTGCACATGGTAAAGACTTGGGAACACTCAGACCTTAATGGGTTGTTCTAGTCAAACCCACTCTCTCAAGTCTCGGGATCTACACAGTAAAGCAAGAAAGATTTTAAGAGCCAGAGGTTGTGGGTTTTACAAACCAAGGAAATAGTGTTTCCAAAGAATAGGACTTATGCACAAATGAACTGAAAAAGACTATGGCAGCACACACAAGGATTACACAGATTTAAACACAGTCAAAAATCCCAGCACTGAGAAGGGGAAGTGGACACAAAGCCATATATTTAATCAAGAAGTTTTTTGCCATTTATATCTGCTGGGAAAGAGAGACGTCACTTTTCTCCAGTGGAGTTTCACAGGGGCACTCTAGAGCAGACTCCATGTTCTGGAGTCTGAACATGGTCAATACAACATGGACTACATGGTTTGTTTTGTTTGACTTTTAATGGGCTTTTTTTTTGTTTTAATAATTTTTATCTTATTGATTTTCTTTTTCTTCTCTTTTCAGTTTATCTTGATTTTGTTTTTCTCATTGTTGTTCTCTCAGTTTTATCATTTTGTTTTGTTTTGTTTTGTTTGAGACAGAAAGAACTTGAAGTTTGGTAAGGAAGGAAATAGGAGTTGGGGGAGAAGAAATAACATGATCAAATGTAGTATAAGGAAAATTTAAACAAAAATAAAAGAAAGAAAACATTCCTTACATGCACAACATAGTTTCATTTGGTTATGAAGTAGAATGCACTTTTGTCATGTGCAGGAAAACAGGTAGAACTGAAGGCACCATGTTAATTGAAATGAATTAGACTCAAGTGAAATAAATTAGACCCAAGTGTACAAATACTGTGTTTTCTCACAGAACCAATGTCTGTTTATAAAAATGCTGTAGGGAAGCACACTTTCTCACACATAAAGGAATAATATTTTAATGCTGCAGTGAAACAAGTCATTTTATATAAGAAATATGTAAATAGTAAAAAATGAATTAAAATTATGTAATTTAGCAGTTGTGATTCTGAATAACTGAAAACGGGATCTTAGAAAAATATTTTGCCCTCATTTTTAAAGGGATATTTTTAACTATAGTCCAAGAGCAGAAGAATGGAAGCATAGGCAGAATGTAGCATATGCATGTAGTAGAATATCATTTTTTAAAAATTGCTAATCTGTCCTAGGATGGTTTGCTTCCTAGAGTATGTGTCTAAAATTTACTAAGCCATGGATTTAATTTACAATACTGAATACACCTGATATGGTGACACATCTATAGTCCCAGTCCTCAGTAGGCAGAGGCAAGAGGTTGTTTTCTCATTAATTTGTTTGTTTATTCATTCCTGTGCTCCTAGTCTCACCCTCATAAGTCCCCCCCATTCCCTCCTCCCATTCTCCTCAGAGAAAGTGAAGCCCTCCCCCCTTGGGTATCATCCTGCCCTATGACATCAATTTGCAGCAGTATTAAGGCCTGAGTAGGCAGTCCAGATAAGGCAAGGGGATCCAATGGCAGGCAAAAGGGTAAAAGACAGCCCAGCTTGAGGTTCCGGAGTCTATCAAAGGTCATTTTAGTTACATGGCCAGACTGAGATACATGAGACTCTGTGTTAAAAATATCACCTGAAAGTGAGTGTATTCCCACCGTGGGGAACTCTCATCTTTCAGTCAGCTGCGACTCCTCCAGTGAGCTTTCCATGATTTCTTGCAACTTGCTAAATGCCTTTCTTCATTGGGCTCCATAAAACATTATGCCAAACACTGCTTCAGAATATGTTAAAAGATGGAGGCTTAACTACTGACTTGCTCATTTGCATTTCTCAGACAATGATTTTTCCAAAGATAAAGAGATACACGTGTTGTATTATCTATAGGCCAGGCCAGACACAGGACCTGGAACATGCCATGCAACTAGTAAATGTTTTTGATGAAATTAAACAAATACCCAAATATTAAAGAGACTGAATGTTTTTAGTTTCAGGTGGGACAGATTGACACACAGTGGGATGTTCTACAGTTATGGTACAATACAAGTGGCTCTTTATTCTGTGGCTCTAGGATCTTTTAATATAAAAATTGTAGAGATAGTCAAAAGTATGATTCTTTATCACTTATTAAAGTAATTAGGATCCTGTGTTCTGTCACTCATAGTAAAATTATTTAAATATATGAAATATTTCATATAACCTTCATCTTCATTAAGAAAATAAAAACTTAATAGCCAAAAAAATCTGGACCACAGTGGATTGTCATAATCATTTCTTTGAATATTTTTTAAATTAGAAAAGAATGACCCACCTAATTCTATCTTAGAAACTTAGAAAGTTCAGAGATTACAGCTAATTTTACATGATGCTTTGAATACACAATATGTTAAATAGGTACATTATTCAAAGATTGTAAAGCATGTGCATAATAGAGGAATTCTCCATTATTTCCATGTGACCCAGCAACAGACCTCTACGTGCTTATGGCAGACACTGAAAGATGCAAAGATAATTTTTACAATGAATGCTTGACTTGATTAGAACATATTTCTATGATGCAGAGAACCTCCTGGCTTCTTCAACTCTCATCTGTTGTATCGACTCATGGTGTTAGGTAATTTCTCTTTTATCGAATCATATCCAGAACTTTTTTACATGATACATGTATTTTAAATATGAGTATAATTTTCAAAACAAGTAAGAAAATGCACAGACCTTATGAGTATACTGTTACTCTCACCCATTACCTTACACAAGGTTGATATGTATAGAGACCTTGATGTAAGGTTCTTACTAAAGAAAATGCCATCTAGGAATTATTACATCAAAGGAAGATAAATAAAAATTTTGCTATCTCAAAATGAGTGTACTACATAGGTATTAAATCTCTATGTGCTCAAAAGAAACTCCACGCAAACTATGAGAATATGTATCTTCAGTCATTCAGAAATGAATAATGTGTGTTGTATCCATGGACTGAAGAGAAATATGTTGAAGACAGTTGGAGAGGTTAGAATATGCTTGGCCCTGGTGGTGACCCTATTAGGGGGCACGGCCTTGTTTGGATAGGTGTGGCCTTGTTGAAGGAGGTATGTCACTGTGGGGATGGGCAATGAAACCCTTCTTCTAACCACATGGGAGCCAGTATTTTTCTAGCTTCGGAACAAGAGCTAGAACTCTCAGCTCCTCCAGCACCATGCCTGCCTAGGCAGTGCAATGCTTCCAGCCTTAATGATAATGGACTGAACCTCTGAACATGTAAGCAAGCCCCAATTAAATGTTGTCTTTTATCAGAGTTGTCATGGTCATGGATTGTCTTCACAGCAACGAAACCACAACTAAGACACAGTTATTTCTGGCAAAAAGTGTATGTCAGACAACTACAAACACAACGTATAAAATAACAAGAAAATTTGCTTTTCTGTAAATGAGAAGCATTTGTAGTTTTTGAGATATAAAAAAGTATGACTATAATATATTCTTTGTTTTGTGACAGCAACATTGTGGTTCAAGTAATGCATTTTGGCCACCAGAGAAAACATTCCAGAACCTTATTTATATAAGTTTTTTCATTACTCAGAAAAACTGTGTCAATTACATAAATATGGAGAGTTTCCAGAGTGTAAGCTCTGTATTGAGCTATGTATTCAGCAGAGTTATTAACAGCAGCGAACCATTGATATATACTGGTTTTGGTCTACAGTAATTTTGGAGATATGTATAGAAGGAAGCAAAACAAAAACAAAAATAGTCTTTGGCTTATTGTTGTTGTTGTTGGCTTTATTTGTTTGTTTTCCTACTTGTGCAATCACCCAAGTAATCATAACTCCAAAAAAAAAGTGAATGCTGTGGACTTACGTTGCTCGGATTAGTTAGTGATAGACTTTAAAATTTCTGAGTATTTGATGCAAGTTTGTTAAGTAAATGACTGATGGAATATTTGGAGGATTATAAGTGTGAAATTACTTGGAAATCAAATAAAAGATGTTCAAGACATTGAGATCAAAGGAAGGGCAACATTTTCCCAGTATATTGCTCATATAGAGAGAAAACCTGCCCCACCCCCAAAGCACACACCTTCCTCCAGAATAATTAAGAGTTAGGGAATAGTATTGTATCAGCATTGGGATCAGTTTCAGAACTGAAACTGTCTAGAAGATCATGCTAAGCACATCAAGTACTCAACATTTAATCAGAATAAGTGTGTATGTGTGTGTGTGTGTGTGTGTGTGTGTGTGTGTGTGTGTGTATGAGTGTGAGGAAAGAAGTCTTACTCTCACAGCAATGAGTAAAAGGAATTTTAGGTAGAGGCCATAAACAGAAGAGCATAGTTGCAGCTTCACTGATATCTGGCAGCTGAACTGCCTGTGATTGTTGGCAGCTGCTTAGAATCATCAATACACTGGAGAGAGAAACATAAAGGCTCCGTAAGATTAACTATTGACTTAACGTAAAGTAAGACTTAGCCCTTGTCTGCTGTTTGTGTATTCTTATCTTCTATGTATTGTAGTAAGAAAGGTAGTTTCCCTGAGAAGCAGAGTCAAGACTTACTGGCAAAATGCTTAAAACGAATGTTTGTAGAAGATTAAACTCACAGCCTTGCCAAGTGTCTCACGACAAACCAGAGCCTTCTTAAATGAAATATGCTAGGCAAATAAATATCTCTACTCTAGTCCTGGTTTCCTAAACCAATCTGGAGGCTGAGAAACAAAAGATCTCATGGAGTTTGCACAGTGAATTTTCTGTACCCAGATCACTGCATATGAGAGCAGAGGCTATATGTGAATTTATGGATTCAAACTCCTGTTCTGATAACTTTCCTACAATTTCAGTTCATCAACTCTTAGCATGTTCTTGGTGTCCAGGATCCAGAATCTGAAAACAGAATAAATTTTAAGAATAAGTTTTTTAAAAATTCTCATTTTTGTCTCATAACTCTGTTATTTTACAAATTTTCAATTAAAATTTTTGTTATGTATCATCAGAATGTCAAAATAATTAAATTAATTTTATAATTCCCAATTTGCACTGCATTTTAGTGAAATGCTATACATTACAATATGTTTTAGACTTTAATTCTTCTTTCATACAATACATCCCTATTGTAGTTTCCCTTCCCTGTACTCCTCCCAGTCCTTCCCCCACCTCTCCATTTAGCCCAGTTCTACTTCCCTCCCTAAACAATCAAACAAACAAACAAATAAAAGAGAAAAGGCCTCCCAATTGCTGCTTCAGCCTGTGTGAGCCCCTGTGACACATTGCTTAGGTGATTCTGTAGACTGTGTTCTCCTGGTGTCCTTGACCACTCTGGGTCTTACAATTCTTTCTTCTCCCTCTTCTGCAGGGTTCATCCAAGCACTGAGTGAAAAAACCAGTTCTACTTCCCTCCCTAAACAATCAAACAAACAAACAAATAAAAGAGAAAAGGCCTCCCAAAGGTACCAACTGAGCATGGCAGAATAAGTGAAAATAAGACGTCACAAACCCTCAGATCAGAACAACCTGTACTGAGGTAACTTAGTACAGTAGGAGGAAAAGGGTCCCAAACGAAGGCAAAAGAATCAGAGATATTCCCACGCTCTCTGTTATGAGTCCCACAGAGACACCAAGCTAAAGACCATATGTATTTGCAGAGGATCTATTGCAGATCTATGCAGGCTCCAAATTGCTGCTTCAGTCTGTGTGAGCCCCTGTGACACATTGCTTAGGTGATTCTGTAGACTGTGTTCTCCTGGTGTCCTTGACCACTCTGGGTCTTACAATTCTTTCTTCTCCCTCTTCTGCAGGGTTCATCCAAGCACTGAGTGAAAAAACCCCTTGGAGATCTCTAATTTGAGCTATCACTTCACCTAATGTTTGTCTGTATATCTCTGCATCTGCTCTCATCAGCTGCTGGAAGATTCCTTTGATGATCATTGAATTATATAGCAGAATATCATTAGGAATCAGTTTATTGATTTTTGTTTATCCTAAGTCTCTGAACTGTTCAGCCTTGGTCATCCAGGCAGTATCTTGCATGAGCTCCCTTGTGGTGTGACCAAATTTCACCAATTAACATTTCAATATTTCATATGTTTAAAAACATTCATATTATCAGACAAATAAGAATCCGTTTATATCATTATAGGAATTAGGAATGACTAATTTATTGATATTAATGTAGTAACTTTATAACCAATATAAAGTCAGGAGAAAATTAAAGCAAATGACCAGATTATTAAGGTATTTGGTCTATGGTGTGCTTTTGATAATGTCCCAACTATCAGTTCACTTGGTGGTAAGTCACCTAGGTGAGCTATGGAGGAGAATCCCATGATTGGTGCTCAGTCAGTTTAGTAAATGCTGTGTTTCACAGTCCTGTGATGTCCTCTTGAGCAGTCCAGAAATTTCAGCAACTCTACTGACAATGTGCCCAGTTTAGGCACAAATTACAGGATGCAAATCATTCTCTTTGGTGTTCTTGATTGTATGAATATGTAGGAGCTTTTTAACATCTCCAGATGGACATTCAAACAACTGCTTTTCTTTCATAAAATGTTGGCATGCCCTTATGTCAGGGAAATAGTCATTATCAAGATGTACTGTACAAAACTATCTCAAACCCCGAGGCTTCAGAAATTGCTGTTCTTCAGAAAATTTGAAATAGCCTGTTTCTTTGAGATTCCTTGATTGTTTGAAGTTGAGAATGGGATATTTTATTTTATTAAACTTTTGAAATTCAAACCAGTTAGCTGCATCCCAATGGTATTTTCCTTTTCCAAATCCCCTGTTCAATTTACATACATGGTCAGATGCCAAGTAGATAAAAGTAAATAAATTTTCTCCTTCATGTTTGTTGTATGAGGAGGAAGATGCAGTTTTTTGAAACACTTAAGGTCATCGCTCTATGTGGTTATGCTGAAAATAATAGAAGGTGATTTAACATTAGAAAAAGACTTGGAAAATAATAGGAATACTTTTTTAAAAAAGAAGAAACTCAGAATGAATGAACACAGTACGATAAGATTTGATTTATAGAAAATACTACTGACATTGGTATCTGTACCCAGCACCATACCACATTTATGAACAAAAACCTTCCAGGTCTGACAATTTAAGAATAAAGAATCAATTCTTTGAAAGAGCAAAATACAAGGAAAAGCAATCTGAAGAAACTTCTAGAATAGTTCTTACCGAGGTGCATTACATAAAGGCTGTTTGAGGGTTATTTTCAAGCTGAGTAAAAGAAAAAGGGGAAAGAGATTTGGAGTAATGGAGGGGGAAGGGAGTCACCAGGGTAGAAAAAAAGAGGGAGAAAGGAAGTCGAAGACCTGGAGAAGGCTAATTATTTAAAAAAACAAAAATGTATAAAATGGGTCCACTATTTAGTAGCTGTACAATGCAGGAATGTATGCATGTATGAATGAATAAATGAAGAGAACAAAAAAAAAAGAAAGAAAGAGGTGGAGAAGGGGGGGGAGGAAGTAGAAAGGCAGGCAAGAGCATAGGAGGGAAGAAGAAAGAAGAAGGAAAACTGACAAAACCGTAAAGACGATTCCAAAGTCAAATAAGATAAGGTTTGGAACTATAACTAAACAGATAAAAATTATTTCAGACTTTATTATCTTCATATTGTACTTATGAAAGGAGTATATGGTTTATAGTGACTGGTTCTCCAATTTGAACACTGAAATAGTTGAAATATACTTTGAAAAATGCTGCTCAGCATGTAGAAAAACATGCATAGATCCATTCTTATCTCTTTGTACAAAGCACCACTCCACGTGGATCAAGGGCCTCCACATAGAACCAGATACACTGAAACAAATAGAAGAGAAAGAGGGGGAAAGTCTCGAACACATGGGCACAGGGGAAAATTTCTTGTACAGAACATCAATGGTTTATGCTCTAAGATCAAGAATCGACAAATGGGACCTCAAAAAATTGCAAAGTTTCTGTAAGGCAAAGGACACTGTCAATAGGACAAAATGGCAACCTACAGATTGGGTAAAGATCTTTACCAATCTTATATCCAATAGATGGCTAATATCAATATATACAAAGAAATAAAGAAGTTAGACTCCAGAGAACCAAATAACCCTATTAAAACTGGGGTATAGAGCTAAACAAAGAATTCTCAACTGAGGAATATTGAATGGCTGAGAAGCACCTAAAAAATGTTCAACATCCTTAGTCATCAGGGAAATGCAAATCAAAACAACCCTAGATTCCACCTCACACCAGTCAGAATGGCTAAGATCAAGAACACTCCTCCATTGCTGTGTCATTGCAAGCTGGTACAACCACTCTGGAAATTTGTCTGGAGTTTCTTAAGAAAACTGGACATAGTATTTATTACATGAGGACCCAGCTATACTACTCCTGGGCAGATATACCCCAAAGACTCTCCAACATTTAACAAGGACACATGCTCCACTATGGTCAAAGCAGCCATATTTATAATAGCCAGAAGCTGGAAACAACGCAGATGTCCTTCAACAGAGGAATGGATACAGAAAATGTGGTACATTTACAAAATGGAATAGTACTAAGCTATTAAAAACAACGACTTCATGAAATTCTTAAGCAAATGAATGGAACTAGAAATTATCATCCTGAGCAAGGTAATCCAGTCACAAAAGGACACACAGGGTATGTACTCACTGATAAGTGGATACTGGCCCAAAAGCTTGGAATACCAGATGTACAATTCACAAACATCATGAAGTTCAAGAAGAAGGAAGACCAAAATGTGAATGCTTCAATCCTTAGAAGGGGGAACAAAATACTCAAGGGAGGAAATACCGTGGCAAGAGTGGAGCAAAGACT
This sequence comes from Rhynchomys soricoides, assembly GCA_019843965.1. Classification (NCBI taxonomy): domain Eukaryota; kingdom Metazoa; phylum Chordata; class Mammalia; order Rodentia; family Muridae; genus Rhynchomys; species Rhynchomys soricoides. The sequence continues at coordinate 8,976,823 of JADRCH010000167.1, forward strand.
GAAGGAAAGGCCATCCAGAGAATGCCCCACCTGGGGATTTATCTCATATACAGACACCAAACCCAGACACTCTTGCTGATACCAAGAAGTGCTTGCTGACAGGAGCCTGATATAGCTGTTTCCTGAGAGGCTCTGCCAGAGCCGGACAAATACAAAGGCAGATGCTCTTAGCCAACCATTGGACTGAGCACAGGGTGCTTGATGGAGGAGTTAGAGAAAGGACTGAAGGAGGTGAAGTCATTTGTAACCCCATAGGAAAAACGCCAATATCAACCAACCGCCCCCCACCCCCCGAGCTCCCAGGGACTAAACCACAAATCAAAGAGTACACATGAAGTGAACCATGGCTCCAGCCACATATGTAGCAGAGAATGGTTTGTTGGACATCAATGGGAGGAGAGGTCCTTGGTCCTGTGAAGGCTCAAAGATGCCCCAGTGTAGGGGAATGCCAGGGTGGGGAGGTGGGAGTGGGTAGATGCGAGAGATGGGATAGGGGGTTTCGGGGGGAAACTGGGAAAGTGGATAATATTTGAAATGTAAGTAAGGATCATGGAGATGGGCATACATGTAAATAATATATGAAGGATCATCAAAAATAAAGCTGGAGCAAAATTAAAAAAAAATATCACAAATTTAGCACCAGAATATCCCTTTCAAATGCAAATTTCTCCAGCTTCCATTCCAGCACCACTGCTGCTGTACTGTTCATTGATAATAAATGGAAAGGCAAGCTCATCTGTAGTTCTTTCAAACGAAGAAAACTAAATGGTGAAGAGTTTTCCTCTGACATATATGCCATACTTCCCATGAGATTTTTTTCCCCAAGAGAACAGAAACACTATTTAGGGGGCTTTTCAGCTCCTGAGAGTTTATGGCATGAACTGGTGTTTGGCAAGCCAGGGGTGTTAAATCCCAGTTATCTGTGGGAAATGCTTGCACCGCTTTCAAATGCCATACTAAATTGACAGTTTAACAACTGTTAAATGTACTGAAACTGCAGCGTGCTAGGACTCTGTGTGTGTTAACACTTAATAAGTTTCATGAAACTTTAATGGAATACTAAGATAGGTGATAGTCATTTTGATAGGAATTCTCTGTGGAATGCAGACATTGCTTTGCAACTTAGCAACTCTTCTGTCATCTCTAATAGCACATTTACAAACACAGACTAGGTTAAAAAATGATTTTAATCAAAATAGGTATGGCAAAAAGGGCAATCCATCTTTAAGTATACAAAGGGATATCGTGCAGTAATCTGACAGAATTAGAACACAATGCTATGAAAAGAGTAGAAATATTGAAGTTAAATAAATGGTTGATATTATGATATTTTAATATCTATATTTATTTTTATGTCATTTATATTTATTTATTTTATATTTATTAACATGCATACACATTGTGATTTTGCAACATTATGGAGACAATACTGTGCTTGTAGAAACGTTCATATACATATATGAACTATATATACCTCCAAGTATTTACTAAAATTGTCAGGGTGCAGTACACAAATGCGCATGCATGTGCACACACACACACACACATACACATGGGTGATTGGATTTGGAGGTCTTCTATATAGCTTTCTAGAGCCTCTAATTATGGTTATTTATTTATTTATTTATTTAAGACTTTAAAGTACTAGAGATTTAGGGAGTATTTAATATGGAAATTTCTTTCTTCTAATGCCTATTATCATCAGACACTGTCTTGCAAAGATTCAGTTGATGAAATTTTCTGTCTTCTTTACCTATTTGTATCAATGTGGAGACCACTGCTTGACCAAACACTGGCATTTCTGATTTTGGTCATTTTGATATTCTGTGTCTTTAAATTAATGATGTAATTTCTATTAAGTAGGTTTCTATATTAGTAGAGATAATGAATTTGTACTGTATGAGATCTGACAGTATTTCTAGCTTAGGAGTTCCAAGATCAAAAATAAATATTGTATATCAGATCTCATGCATTTGTAATGTTAGAATATTTTCTACTGTACTTTTTGAGTAGTACTCAATCTCTGAATAATTGATCAATCATACACACATTTGAAGACCTACAGATAGCACAGTTTGTTTTTACTTGACTTCACACCATGCAATGTGTGTTCTATTTAAGGTTTGTCTTTGATCTATCTCACTACCTGATTATAGGTGATAGTTAGTAACTTTCAAAATACATTAGAACAAACGCTTGTTGTAAAAGGTCTTAAATTGGGTATATTTGAACATGTGGTTGATTGCTGCTTCTTCTTCCCCCCACATCTCTGGCTGTTCCAATGCAGCAGCGCTGCACCCATCTGGTTTTCTCCCATGGGTCCCTTTTATTGCCTTCATAACCACAAGCTTGATCAGACACGCTTCTCTCTCACCTCTATACACAGAACCTCAAATCTCAACAATACTGATTTTAAATTACAAACCCAATTAGTCTTCATTCTCATGTACATGTCCAATAGCTGGCCTTCAAGCCTTATCTCCGACTCTAAGAAATGTGAGCATTTTCATGTAATTCGAAAATTCTTCTGGAATGAGTCACATCTGGTTTGAGTAGCTTCAGTTAACACACAATTAAAATACCTATTTTTTTTTCAAGGAGTAGGTGGCTTTAACCACTGTAAAACTGTCATCTGTTCTCAGGGATTCAGAAACCAGAATAATTAAGATGAAGGTATCAACAACTTGGTTTGCTGTAGAGAAAGACAACTTATATCTTAGGAATACCACACAGGCTTCTAGATAAGAGTCCTCACTTCAAGTCGCAGGCACAGCTATTGTGTACTGAGGCAGTTTGATGTTGAAAGGTAATATGATGAGAACTAACAAGTCACTATATTTCCTATGGCTTCAGGATGATTAGAAATTGCTGATGATTTGAGCCAAAGGGAGAGAGAGTAACCAAACGAGGCTTGTGGTAAGAACTTGATATCTGGGACCCAACACTGAGATTAAACAGGTGTGATGTTTGCAAGCATGAGATAAAAAAAGTCAAAACAAAAATGAGTGATTCTAGTTTGGAGAAACTAACACACACACACACACACACACACACACACACACACCTTTTAAATGCCAATATATAACTGTGAGATTAAAATGGATGATTCTCCCCACAGGATATCTGGCAAATACATACTGAGTTCGTTTTCCGGTGATATGTGTCTGCTTTGGAGGAATGATTAGCCGCATGGGTAAGCAACTGCATAATGAATCACTATAAAGCCTCAACTTTGCTTCTGATCCAAATAGGATGACTACTAATTCATATGGTATATTTTCCTATGTGAAATTTGAAAACACCGTTGCTTTCTAGAAATCTGTTGTTTCTATCAGAAATTATTATATATAGACCTTGATGGGAAAAAAACAAAACTCCTTTTACTGCCACCTACTGGAGAATCATGTCATACAAATATGTGAGATGGTAAAGAAAACTCAGCCATAATAGTTTGTGTACTGCAATCATAGGCTGGTCCCAGTGGCCCACTGAAATGTCTGTGTCCAGAACTTGCTGTGATGATCTCTTCTGTTTATAGATACAAGGTGGTGAATATAAAGGTGTACTTCCCCGTGACCAAGGTTCAGTTTTGTGGAGGAACTATATAAGAGATTGAGGAAAAATAATTTCAGTAGTCCTACGATTTCTGGCCATAATCCTACCTAAAGAAATTTCTCCTCTCCTCTCCTCTCCTCTCCTCTGCTCTCCTCTCCTCTCCTCTTCTCCCCTTCCCTCCCCTCTCCTTTCCTTTGTCCTCCTCCCTACTCTTCCCCTCCCTCTTCTCTCCTCTTCTGTTTTCTCTCCTTTCATATCTACTCTTCTGTAAATTATTACCCCACTAACGAACTAGGCATTATTATAGACTACTTTCTACAGCCAAATATGTATGTATGTATGTATGTATCTTTGTGTATATATATATGTGTGTGTTTGTGTGCAGAAAAAGTAGAATATATATGAATGAAAATACACACACACACACACACACACATATATATATATATATATATATATATATATATATATATGAATGAAAGTGGGTAAAAGAACTACTTGAAATATATGTGTGTCCTGCTGGAACCCAGAGTCTCCTGCCTACTAGGCAAGCCCTCTGTCATTGTGCCATATATCCCTAGCCTGAAGACATTTCTATATTTGCAAGTAACATTTTAGCTGAGCAAAAGTTCAATTTCCTCTCATATAAATAAATGTTTGCCCAACTAACAAACACCAGGAATTATTTTAGAGTAATTTTTCTATAACCAACCACAGTTACATAAACAAAAAAAGTTTCACAATGTTGAGGGCTGGAATATCAAAATCAAGGTTATGGAGCATGTGTCCTCTAGTGAAGGTCTACTTTTATAGAAACAGAGCCTTCTCAAGCTAGCTTCAAATTATGACTGTGGGGATGCAGCCCTCTGGGGGCACCCTTACAAATGCTCTAATGCCATTTGTGAAGATTGCTCTTTAATGACTTGATCATCCCTCAAACACCCCACTTTCTAATACTATCTCCTTGTTGGTTAAGATTTCAACTCTGGAGCTGGAGTCATGGGACACAAATACTCAGATCCTAACAGAAATCCAGAAAAATGTCTTGACCACAGTTAAGAGAGTGAGCAGGGAGAGACAGCTGTAGACATCTCCCTTTTATATGAGACTCATATGTGAAATTATCTATTTGTTTCCATGGGGGCAGTTTTCTATCCAATGTAATGAATATCTCCTTCTCAGACTAGATTCTTGTCTTGAATAACCACTTAAAATTTTTGTTCAGTTGAATTAAATTAAAGACACTTAGAAAAATGCCCCCATTGAATCATTTAATTCTCAAATATTTATGGAGAAGCTACTTTTCAATAGTTCTGGGTATTGAGTATAATATAAGGAACACCTTTAAACCAATATAGTCTAGTATCACATAACTTCTATGCTAAAGCAGCTGGTAAACAAAAAGGGGGCTTTGGCTGTGTGTGGTGGCATATATCGTTAACCTAGGAACTGCGGAGGTGTATCTGTGTGAGTCTGAAGCCAAACCTCCATAAAGAGTTCTGTGACACCCAGGGCTACACAAAAGAAAGATAACTTTCAGCTTGTTTTGTTCAGTATGTGAAGATTGAAGATGCCCTTTAACCTATCCCTAAAGTTTTACTTTACTCATCTATAAAATGAATAGATAAATAAATAATTATAGCTGATCTACAAGGCTTAGTGCAGCTAAAAAAAAAAGCTTACATTTTAATCTTTCCAACAAGGTTTCGCAAAGTGTGATCACCTATAATCCTAAAAGTCTGTTTAAATGAAATCCCCAGATCCACTTGCAGGCCTACTAAGTCAGGTCTTCTGCAGATTAAGTTCACTACCCTGTGTCTTTAGCAAGTTATTATGCATAGTAGAGTGTGAAAATCACAGCCTGGAAATACACGATGCCTCTGATAATGCGTTCACACATGTATTATCAACAATGCCTTCTCTTAACTTCTATCTCCTCTAAAACTCCCTCCTCCCATCTCCCAGGCAAAAGTATTTTGATAAAGATAAAACTTTTCTTTATGCTTCAACCCTCAAGGTATTTTTAATGGCTACATGGGTTCTTACAAACAAAATGAGCTCATGTAAAGAAAAATATATTAAAATTAATCTCTAAGGTCTATAGAGATTGCTCAGTGGTTACAAACACAATCTTGCTGTTTTTATAGAGTTTAGTTTGCAGCACTCACATGACAGGTCATAACCATGTGTAAGTCCAGTTCTATGAAGCTGATGCTATTTTCTGGCCTCTGCGGGCATTGCATACACATGTTAAGCTTATATGCAGTCAAAACAGATACATAACATAAAAAATAAAATTTTAAAGAGTAATCTTGGTGAATTTTTTGAAAGCTACTGTTGGAAAGTAGAGTAGAATTAATAGTATTGATACAAGCTTCTAGGTAAAAAAGTAGGGAGAAGCATTTTGGTGCCATTTTGTGTTTATTGTTAAAAGCTGGGTTGGTGCAGGAGTTTCTCCTGAAGCCTTATCTTGAGCTGGAATGGGTTAAAAACCACAAGCCCACGGCACAAGGATGTAACTTTAGAAACAACCACTTAGTGATCTTCCATACTTGTCCATCTCTTTCTGCTACAAATCAAAGCATAAAAAATGAGAACTCTCTATATAAATGAGAAACAACTATATAAAACTCTGGGCACAAAATCCCTTCATCAACTGAGGATAACTCCTCTCTCTTTTTAAATCTGTTATCCTCAGTTTATAATGTGGTCTGGGATAATGCTCTCATGCACAGCTAGCACTAGTTTCTAAGCACATTTATAGAACTTTTAATCAGAAATCTTATTAGGTGTGTGTGCTTTTCTTGGCCCCTATAGTTTGACTTTCCAAACATCATGCACCCTGATTTCCGAGGGAGTCTATGTTGAGTAAACCTTGGGCCTAGAAGTCAGTTGTGACTTTTCACTTTTAGTTACTGGGTATTATAGATAGATGTAGACAAGGTCAGGATTTGAGAAAAGAGGTGAAGGGGAGTTCAAGAATCTGGCTCAGAGTGACCGGGATTTGATTTGGAGCTAAAACAGCCTGGTTCAACAGCAGCAGCGATGGATGTGGTGATTGTGGATTGGAACTGTCTCTGTTCAATCTTTAGGGAAAGAGATTCCAAGTAGCCTACCATTGCCCTGTGTTTTGAGGAAATTATTTCATAATGTGCAGGGAAATCACTTCTTCTCCTCTTCTCTGTTATCCTTCTCCAAGTTCATTGTGCTTTGAATTCTTAGGCGTCCTCACTCATGACCAAGGCTCAAAATTTGAATCTGGGTGATCATGGTTTTCTCTTCTTTCTCCCCGTAGCTCCTGCCATCTCTACCATTTTTTTTTTTCCTCAGACATGAAATCAGAAGAACATTGGTGATTTGGAGTATCCAGGGGTGGCATCTGAAAAGAAGATGCAGCTAGTTTTACTGCTATAGCTTCATAAAGAATCAAAAGTGATGAAAGAAGTGGGGACACCCCAACTCTTTTTCTTCTCTTTGGAAACTCCAGCATGTAAGCCATTTAATGCTTCCAAATATTTCTCTGCCCCCTCATCTAGTTTGCAAAACAGTTCTTTTATTGTTTTACTGTTGTGTTTCTTGGATACTGTTAACTGCTTCCTACCTTCCTTCCTTCTTTGTATGTTTGTTTGTTTAATGTTTTCCTATCGATTTGACACCATTTTGGTCATGTCTATGCTTAGATGTGTTCCTTTTCCTCCAATCACATTTCATATGTAACTACACAGAGGGACCATTCACTTGAAGATTAGTTATTAGGAGCCCAGGCACTGGCGAGAGGGGATCTGTCACGTATTTTTCATGTATAAAGTATGCCCTCATCTCTCCAGACTTGAAGTCAGAGAATCAAGACCTAAGGCAGGAGCAAGCCTCTAACTGGAATGTTCCTAGGAGTCACAGAGTAGAGCCAGCTTGCCAGGTCAAGAGCTAGCAGCCCATGAGCATGCTATTAAGGAAATTAAAACTTGAGCTAATGAGATGACAAGCACCTCCTGAGATGTGCTGTGTACACCCCATTAATTCTTTTTTCTAGGTATCTTTCCTTAAACAATCTTAAAGTTGTTTCCTGTCTGTTTAGAAGCATTAGACTTGAAAGACAAAAGCATTTATAGAAGAAAAGTTAGAGGCAAACTCTTAGTATACTCTCCCTGGAAATGTTCCTCATCAAAAACATACCCTAGCATAGGTCACAAGAGAGGAAGGGGGAGGGGGGCGAGTCTGCATAGATAAAAACACAACCGAGATGACTCAGGCAGTCTAAAGGGGAGATTTCTGGTGCGAAGGCATTAATAAATCTGCTCTTGGCTTTGTACAATCAGCAATGCTAGCCTACCTTTTCCAAGAATACTAGTGTATTTTGAGGATTTCAGGTGTTGAGCTGTCTCTCTGTGCCCACTCCTCCTGAATCCTGACCCACTGCAGAAGTCTATTTAACTTGATCACCAGGAGAATGACTGGAGGTCTCTGGATATTCCCTGGTCCTGTGTAAACATTTAGGGTTACTTTACAAACTGGGACTCCAGCTCCTGATCACATAGGAGTTCCTTAAGAATGGAGCCAGGTCTTGGCCCGGAGGGAGAAGCTGAAGGAGTCCTGGCTGGTCGCTAGAAGACACGCAGCTGCAGGCTGCAGTGATAGGGACATTTCGGAATGAGGATATAAGGGTGGAGAACTTGTGAACTTGTCCCCAGGCACCATGACACCTCCGAGGAGCTCTGGGAGAGACCCTAGCAGGATGTACCCAAGGCGGTGCAGCTGACAGCCCCCGGCGGCGCCGCGCGGCCCCTCTCCACCCGCGAGTGTGCGCGCGAGCGGCGGGCGGCGGCGGGTGGAGGCGCAGGCGCGCTGCTCGCCCGTCTGCAGCCCCGCGCCGAGCGCCTCGTCTCGGGGAGTTGATGGCAGCACCACAGTGCGGCCGCCCGGCCGAGCGCATCGCGCAGTCACCCGCGGCTGCCCGCCGAGCAGTCGACATGTGGGGGGACTGGGGTGGGAGCGGCCGGAGCAGCGCCAGGGACCCGGGCGCGCAGCAGCCTCCGCTCGCTCGCCTGTCCTGACCTGGCTTGCTCGCCCCACCGAAGAATGTCAGCCAAGTCCAAGGGGAACCCCTCCTCGTCCTCCGCAGCCGAGGGACCGCCGGCAGCCTCCAAAACCAAGGTGAAGGAGCAGATCAAGATCATAGTGGAGGATCTGGAATTAGTCCTGGGCGACCTGAAGGACGTGGCCAAAGAACTTAAGGAGGTGAGAGGCACGAGTGTGGGGAAGGGAGTGGGGCTCCCCGCGCCCCTCGGGTGGGTTCCGGTCCCCTTTTGGCTTGGGACTACAGCATTTCCAAACTCCTGGTAACTATGGAGGGATGCCTGCAGACCGACTTTCTTTGCCCGGCTACTCGTGAGAAGAGTTGGAGCACTTTCTCTCTCTCGTTTTTTTAATCAGACAGAAATCAACTAGTGTTCTAATTGATGGACTCGATAGGATGGTGGGAGGGATGGAGGCAAGCTACAGTCTACACGGGACTGTCAGTGGTGTCAGGGGAAGGGGTTAACTGGGGGTGTGTCGACCAGAAAAGACGTGAGCACAGGCTGGCCAGAGCCAGTATGATGCTCTTTGCCTGCCCTGCTGCTCCCCCAGAGTCCTTTGGCAAGTCCGCCCCTGGCCTGGAAGCCCCTGGAAGCTGAGCTGAAGAGGGGGGGGGGGGGGGGGGACGGCTTCTGGGCCCTGGGCCAGGCCAGGGAGGGCACCGGCAGGGGGAAGCTCAGCTCTGGCTCCCCTCCCCTAATCTCAATCTCCACCAGAAAGAAGGCGACTCTGGGTGCTGGACGGAGAATTTAGCTTTGGGGACAGAGAGATGTCTGGGACTTCCTCACTTTCGCAATTCCTGAAGCAGTCCCTGTCTTTTTCCAATGTTTCCAGCAACTCTGGGCCTTCGCGCAACCCTGAGTGTCGCCATTCTCCACTTCCTTCCTTTAATTCTGTCATCACTTGGCATTGAACCTGAACAGTAGCGCTTACCGGGGAGTGTGTATGTGTGCATGCGTGTGTTTCTTGCGTTTTGTGGTCTAGCTTTTAGCATCCTGGCTCTTTAGAACTGGAATTGTTTTCCCCTCCCCCGCCAGTATCCGACCCTCTCTGTACTCCGCCCCTCCCCAACCCGGTGAACTGGTTTGGTAGAGGTGATGTGTCTGGTTGAGGCTGTGTAACTCAGCCTCAGGGCTCCAGTGAGGGCCAGCGTGCTTGAGGTGGGTCTCATTGTCAACCTGGCTGCCTCCCGCGGCTCGGGGAGCTAGTGGCGATGCCCAGAGCGCTGTTTCACTACCAGGGGGGCTCCTGGTGCGGCTCTTGGTGTCTGCATTTCCAGTTGCAAGAAGGCAAACTTCTTAGATGGTGGTGGTCTCCCTAGAAAGATAAGAGGACAGGTAATCATAGCCTAAATATGAAATTGTAACCCTGTTTCCGGAGCCAAGAGGGAAGAGATTTGGGGTTGTTTGGATGACTGTCCCCTGGAGATTATCCTCCTGTTATTCCCAGCCCCAATGTGAGGACTCTCCCCAGCATTATCTCTATGACCAAAATGTCCTGAGTTTGTGACCATATTCAAGGCTTGGTAAGCAGATCCTTTGCTGGCCAGAGTGCCTTTGCCAGAGAGGAATGCATTCCTGTTTGTTTCTCCACAAACAGAACAGGATTACAGCCAAGGTCCTGAGAGTGGTGGTGGATAGTGATCGGTCAGGAAACTTGTTTGTGTTTGCAGGGCTTTCCTGGACTTGTTTCACAACTCGTTGGCAGATGGAAGGGATATGCACTGCAATCCAAGGCTAGAGATGTTTCTTTCTTATGTTTTTACTTTCTATGTTTGGCAGTTTGTATTTTCATTTACAACGTTATCATGATTTTAAAAATGAACAATTTAGATGAGTTCCTCTGGGCACACCCCTGGTTTGTGATATATATATAGATATATCTATATATGGATATATGAGATAGTGGATATAGGAAGCCATTAGCACCAAAGGGTATAGACTGTTTTGTTTACAGGATGAGACTAAGAAAGGTAGCCAGAAAAAAAAAAAAAAGAAAGAAAGAAAGAAAGAAAGAAAGAAAACTCAGGACTGAAAGAGGTGGCAGTTGAAACCTCTCAGACTTTCATGAATATATACCCGTTCTTCTCAAACTTGCATAGTAGAAAGATATGGAATCCTACTACATTCACAAATTTTGTTCTTCAGAATTTTGCAGCTTTAATTTTAGGAGATATTTTACTTCCTTGGTTAGTTTTATTTCTAAGTATTACATTTCACTGCCATTTTCAGAAGTGTGTATGAAATGGATTTTGGTTTCTCTACCAGATATAAAGTGGTAGAGAAGTACAGAGCATGAAATGGAGAAAGGCAAAGATGACATGCTTTCTCTCAAATATTGCATGCAGAATCTAGATTTAGAAATACGTGTTATGTGCAAATATTTGTGTTTATGGAGATAAAAAAACGGGAGGGAGCCTATTTGTGGGGTAAGAGAGGATATAAGAGAAAGCGGTGACGGGGGAGATATGAGCAAAACCAATAAAAATATAGCAAAACCTGTTATTCTGTGCACTAACCAAAAATTAATAATAAAAAGTATGGGAACAATAAAAAAAAAGAAAGGTAGCCAGGCAGAATTCTGCCTCTGCGGGCCGTAGTCATCTGTCAGGACACTTACTGTTTTGGACAGAATAACCCAGAAGCCACTTCATCGTCGTCGTGTCGTCGTCTTCTTCTTCTTCTTCTTCTTCTTCTTCTTCTTCTTCTTCTTCTTCTTCTTCTTCTTCTTCTTCTTCTTCTTCTTATTATTATTATTATTATTATTATTGGGATTTAAGGCCATGAAAATATACAGAAAACTATCTAACCTCTCTCTGTTTTTTGGCTAGAGCTAGAGATGTAAATAGAGGAGTCTGAAGTCTTTCAATGTACTAATTTTTTAAAGAAATATACATATTTATGAGAAAAAAACCCAGATACTTCTTAAAGGAATAGAAATGCACAGAACAGATGGACAGACCTGACAGAGGTAGTGGTAACATCTTCGTCTGATGCCTTGCAAGATTTCGTTCACTACCAAGGGTTATTTGGGCAAAAACTCAGCCCAAACCTGAAATTTATAAGTGATGAGTGAGTATTTATGATGTGATATCACTGTCACCAATTTTGCTGTGGACATTATCATCCTAGGCTTGCATATGGGAGTGTATATACTAAAACTAAGTCTCAAAACAGTCTATTGATATAAGAAGAATGGGGGTTATTTTCAGGACAAAATATTTATAGGGCATGTTTAACCTATGACATCTTGTACTTGTGCAGTCTTGATCTGTTTTGCACAATAGAGCATACCCGACTAAGCATGTCTTTCATGAAATGAAAGATATTACTGATAACTTTTGTAAACTCTACAAAGCGTCTTCATTCCTTGACCCAAGACTTGTACATATAAATGTTGCAATTAATATGTCAGTTGTGACATCTAATATTTTGACAGTTCATAATAATGTGTAGCTATACTTTATATAAATTATTACATTCAAAAATTCAAATTCATTTATTGATAACACTATGCTTTTAAACTATAATATGTACTTACATAAATTAATAGTGAACTTTTATTAACTTGAAATAAAAACTAACATAATAGCATAGTTTTGATTAAAGACCTGTTAATCATTCCATGGTATTTGTTTACCCCCTTTGTTTTTTTAATTTTAATTACAACTTAAAATTTAAACATTCTGCCTTTTACTTTTGTATAAAACTCACCAATAAGACTTACTTTTTGTTTGATCACTTTAATATTTTGAAGTATTAATATTTTAATATTTAAGTATTATTTTGAAAATATACTTACATCATTTTTCCAATCCCTCTCTTCCTTCCCATCCATCCCATTTAGTCCCTCCTTTTCTCTCTCTTAGATTCATGATTGGTTATTTTAATAGTAGCATTTTGAATTCAGATAGGCAGGGTAAATGTAATCTCTGTACTAACTGTTTGAAACACTTAATAATTAGTAAGAAAACTCCAGTCGGTTCAGTAAAAGGAGTCCTTGTATCTTTTTCTGATTCATTGTTTAGTAATAGTTATTTAATCCGTTATAATTGAATTGACTATAATTAGAAGAGAGGTGGGATTTCTAGAAAACCCAAATGCAGTTTATTCGACCTGACAATTGAATAAAACCTCAATATGACTTAAGACTTTCATAAATATTATGATTTTTCCAGCTTTCTGTGCTATCATGAAAAACAAGCTAAAATATGGCAACCCACATGTATTCTTTCCACACCTACCGTGTTACAAGTTTGTTTGTTACTAAAATGAATAACTTTTGTTCATGTTCAAATTTTTACTTAGGATGTGTTTAATCTACCATTAAACTTCAGTAATATAAAAGTTATTATGGCTTTTACTGGTTACTCTGACTGTTGATGTAAAGAAGAAATAGAAGTTGAGTACCAATTCACATATGTTCATTTATAAATTTGTACTGGAGGAGTTAGAGAAAGGACTGAAGGAGCTGAAGAGGTTTGCAACCCAATAGGAAGAAAAATGATATCAACCAACCAGATCCCTAGAGCTCCCAGGGATTAAGCCACCAACCAAGGAGTACACATGGAGGGACCCATGGTTCTAGCCACATATGTAGCAGAGGATGGCCTTGTCAGGCATCAATGGAAGGAGAGGTCCTTGGTCCTATGAAGGCTCAATAGATGCCCCAGTGTAGGGGAATTCGAGGGTGGGGAGGTGGGAGTGGGTGGGTGGGGGAGTACCCTCATAGAAGCAGGGGGAGAGGGATGGGATAAGGGGTTTCCGGAGGGGAAACTGGAAAGGGGATAACATTTGAAATGTAAATAAATAAAATATCCAATAAAAAGTATATATAAAATAAATAAATCTGTACTGGTTATGTACTCAGGAGTATGATGTCCTGTGAGTGAAAAAAGTGAGACTTTAGGAGGCATTAAAATAAGAACTTTAAGAAACTTAAAAATTATCCAAATTTTCATGGTGGACACAAATAGTTTGGTGTACAAGATGTCACATATTTATGTGTTGTAAGTAAATATTTGAGACCCCCATGATGAGGACCCAAAATAGGACTCTCCGTTTGAAATAGGTATAAGGTTTGACGAGGTAGTGAGGAAAAGGCAGTAACAAAATGCATCATAGGGATACATAGTTAATTCCTGTTGTGATTTCTACTGATTGAAAAAAAAGTGTTGTTGAGACTCTAGAGTTTAAAGAATAAAACTAAACACATCGGTATAGCAGATGTTAGTGGTCAGATTTTCACTAAGAAGTGTAGAAGTAAATCTACTTTTAAAAACATTTCTCAAATAATTCAAAGTACTGGTAATAGTACACGTGTTACTTTGGAAGATGGAAATTGTTAAACATTTTGCATTAAAATGTTTATTTACAGGAATCTTTTGTAATCAGTCTCAGGTGGTTTAGCTGAATTATAGCTTGTTTGGACTGTTTATAGCCTTGAACTTTTCTTGTAACATCTCATTGCTTTAAATTTTGTCACAGTACTATCATATGAGTGAAACAAACTTTACCATGCGATATATAACATTCGTATTTATATTAGATAGGATGTGTGCTGGTGAGTAGGTGTCATGGAGGCAAAATAGGAGCAATTCTGTTGTTTGTGAGCTAGAATTACTTTAGGACCAGATTTCACAATTAGGCAGGTGAATCTGTGAATGGAAAGGACCCGTAATTTTTCTTATATTCCATAGGGGGAAAAAAAGAGTACCACTTAAGTTAAACTTAGAATATTGGAAAATCCATTTGATATTGATTTAAAAAAATTAACAAAGGTCAGATATTCTTGCTTTGGAATGTCTTTCTTTTAAAAAATTATTACATTATTGATTTATGTTTATCGTGTTTTGGCTGTATGTGTATTTGTGCACCTTGGAGACCAGCAGAGGGCATAGGATCCCTTGGACTTGGACTTACAGATGGTTGTGAGCTGACATACTGATGCTAGGAATTGAACCTAAGTCTATTGGGAAAGCAGTCAGTGCCTTTAACCACTGAGCCATCTTGTGAGCCACTTAATGGTCTTTCTTATTGACTTATCCACTTTAAGTTCTGTATTTTATTGCTCTGGGAAATCCTACAGTATTTTTAGTTAATGAGTCCATGTGTATGAAAGGCATTATTAGAACAAATTATAGGGAATGATCTTTGCAGTATTTTCTGAGTTCTAAAATTATGATTGAATGGAAGCCAACAGTGCACTAAATAGTAAGAATCATTGTGTCCTTATGATTGTACAGTTTACCAAAACTCAGATGTACTTACTACATGTTAAAATATACCAATTACCCCTTTTTCTTCTTAATGTGGTGCCTTAAAACACTACTGAAAACAACGATTCTGTGATCATTGTTTAGCTAATAACAAGCCCTTACCATCTCTCTCTGTTTTAATGAATTAAATGATTTAAAACATAAAGAATCATCTGGTAAGCAGCCTTAAAGTACTAGTTTGCTTCAGGCAATAGGAAAGTGAAAGATAACAGAATCGATGTAATAGGTTTCATTGTTACCTGGATTGTGTTTTTCTACCCCGCTGCTCTGAGGATTTCAGATATTTAGGTCTAAGTATTAGGAAAAGAGAAAGGAATACAAATCTGAGCTACACGTACTTCCCCCGACATAAGAAATGACAGGGTCTTCTTATAGAGCTAGTTCATAAAAGAGTTCACAGGCAATTTTTGAAAAGTAGGTGGTAAAAATAGAAACAGACTGATGATTACATTCTGATTTTAAGGCTGATTTAATGATATCAAGTTATCAAGCTGCCAATGTAAAATTAATGTACAACAAAGGCTACGATTATTTTAAAGAACATTCTTTTCTTGTTTCAGAAATTATGTCATCTTATAAGACTTCTAAGAAGATGCCTCAAATGAGGAGATAAAAATTATTACTCAGAAGTAGAAAATAGATACTACTGAGCCTTTTTTTTTATATTTATTTTTAGTCTTTTGGTATGGATATTTTGATGAGGATACAGCAAGAGAAACACAAATTGTATACAATGCTATCGTCTACTTTCTTTAATGACTCTAGCATATATCTGCTATATGGTAAGCAATAGGGACAGATAATATTACATACACAACTTACTTCTAATTTTTTGTGTTTATTAAGTATCATTAAGAACAGCAACTTTGGCAAAAAGCAAGGCTAAAGAAAAGTGTTACATTCCACCAGGTTGTCTTCTAAATACTTTAAAAAATACTAACCTATCTAATCCTTGTATCTGTTATTTCTCATTTCACAGATGTGAAAAGGAAGATGATATGTGTTAAGTTCCTTGCTCATAGCCATTTGTGCAAAAGTGAAGCTCAAATGCCATATTTGTGTTGGAGAGCAGACATCTTACTTACTATTCTGTCCTATTGTATTGTTTCTATGTATTTGACTTTGTATTTTCTTAACTGAAAAATGGAGTCTTTAAATTCTTCAATTTATATCATAGTTATATATATATATATATAATCTAGAAGGCTAAAGTCAGTGATATCATCTCTAAACAAGAGCCAGAATCTAATATTTACTGAAATTAAGAGATAAAACCTTATATAATTAATGCCCAAATCAGAATATACACATATACACACACACTTTTTCAGATTCAGATTGACACTGAAGAAAGTATTTGAGCTTTTCTGTGTGGATCACTATCTTACTGGTAACATACTGTAATCAGCTTACTGGTCTTTTTATTATCCTGCCCCTTTTGTGGAAGGCACACTTAGATTTAGGCGCTGGCATTGAGGCGACATTAATAGTGAATAAATTAAATTCTGAAGTTTTAATCTTTTAAATAAGTATGTGCTTCAGTAAATTGTGAATGTTATGCAGATTTTCAATATCATAGTTTAGAACATAAAAGGAAACACCAAGAAGCATGATTCCAGAATCTCACGTTATGTTCACAAGTGTGTGTGTGTGTGTGTGTGTGTGTGTGTGTGTGTATGTGTGTGTGTTTCAGTGC
The DNA here is from genome assembly GCA_019843965.1 of Rhynchomys soricoides. Classification (NCBI taxonomy): domain Eukaryota; kingdom Metazoa; phylum Chordata; class Mammalia; order Rodentia; family Muridae; genus Rhynchomys; species Rhynchomys soricoides. The sequence continues at coordinate 8,993,424 of JADRCH010000167.1, forward strand.
TGGGTATTAAACCAAGGGTGTGTGCATGTGAGGCAAGCACATTACCACTAATCTACAGTCTTGTCTAGGTCTTTCCAATGAAGAAAAAATAATTTTGGAAATACTCATTTTGTTACCATATTGCATTTGAAGCAAGAGTCTATTTTGATTGCTGAGATTTGACAGTTGTTTTGGCTTTTTGCTGTATTTGATGAGTTAGAGAATTTGTTGAATTCTTAATCAGGCAAAAAAGAGTATTGAGTTGATTCATGATAAAGTGTGTATTTTTGTGTTTGTAGACGTGAGTCATTCACTTTCTAGCACATTAAAAAAAGAAAAATAAAGACATAACCTTACTTTGAAATCCTGATTGTTTCCTTTCTGGTGTGATATAAGGAAAACAATTTTATTATATTGAAAGTTCATTAGGAAAAACTACTCTAAATGAATATTTCCTGTATGGTCTAGAAGGCTAAAGTCAGTGATATCATCTTTAAACAAGAGGCAGAATCTTATATTTAATGAAATGAAAAGATAAAACCTTATTTAACTAATGCCCAGATCAGAATACACTCACAAGGTGGCCTGTCAACTTAAGACAAATGTTGCCTGTACTGCATGAGTTAGTTTGTGTATTTATGTATTTATTATCTGAAGATGGAAAGCTGGAAGTTCTGAAAGTAATTAAACTCCAAGATCCCACTTTCAGGTAAAAAGTAGGAATAATGTATACACAGAACATTTACTTATGATCCTTGTCACTCTTCCTGAACTGTGGAAACGGTACTCAGGTACTATTTAAGGACATTTTTTTATGTGTAGAATAATTGAAATGACTCAGATTATATGTGTATTTTCAATTGTAGTGTTATCATGATGCTTGGCACAGCAGAAGTAGATTCTTCACTGTGGATAACGTATGCTTATCTGCAACAAGAAAATTTAATGAGTCCTTTCCTTCCTCTACCACCGTAACAAAGGTTAACAGATACACTTCTGTGCAACTTCCCTTTTTCACAACTTTGAAATCTTATCACAAGCTTTCAAACTACAAGGTATATAACAGAAAAGTGCCAAGTTCAGTAACACTGACCAAGTCAATTTTCTCTCAGTGTCAGTGGTTCTTAATGTTTGCTACGAATTGTACTGGACAAATGTTTAAAGTAGGGGATATTTTTCCTGGAACCAAACTCAGGCCATTGTTAAGTGTCTACACATCTTCTAGAACTTTCTAGGAATGAGGAGAAAGCAAGGAAAGTGATAAAACAGCCACTGGCTGAACTCACCACTTTTCAGCCTGTAGTTTGAGCTCTGTCTTTAAAGACCAACAGTCTATATTTATGAAAATGGAAAAAAAAAATCATCATGGTAGTAGCCGAAATCAGATGGTACACTTAGTTTTTGACAACTTGATACAAACTAGGGACACGTAGGAAGAAGGCCCCTAGGTTGAGAAGTGGCCTGTGATCATTTCTTGGTTTCCAATGGGTAGAGGAAAGTCCACTTCACTGTGGGCGGTGCCTCCCAGGGTAATTGATCCTGGATTGTATAAACAGGGAACTGAATGTGAGCCTGGCAGTAAGCCAGAAAGCAACATTCCTTCATGGTCTCTGCTTCAGCTCCTGCTTCTTGGATCATGCCTTCAATTCCTGCGCTGACTTCCTTCAGTGATAGTTGATGACTCATGATTTGTAGGATGAAATAAAAATGAACACTATTGTCCCAAGTTGGTTTTGAAGCATGTTTTATAAGAGAAATTGAGAAGAAAAGTAGAGCTGATGGCTTTATTCTAAGGAGCACGTGAGTCGTTTAGGAGGAATTTATTTTAGAGTTTCCAGTGTGCATGCCTGTAAGTCCACTGCTTTCTGAAATTATCAAAGTCACATGTGACTGATGGCTCATTCATTATGTTATTTCTTACCATGAGTAACCTAGCATAGTAGTTTATTATGAGATAAAATATTTCAAGAGCTAACTTTTAAGTGTGTTCTTAAAATTTGCCCCAGAATGGCATCGTTCTTTGTTGTTCTTGGTTTTATTTTTTTCTGCAATATATATTGGTGAATTATGAAACATATATTAAGTTTTCTTTTGTAGATCCTGAGAGATACATGCATGAATAAATGCAAGACCTACCCTTAAAGAACATTACTTGTAAGAGGGAGAGCTTCAGTTCCGTGTCAATCGTTAGAGAAGTACAGAAGCTACAAAGACCATGCTAAGTTATATGGTGACCAAAAAATACAAGACAAATCCATCTCACTCTTTATATTGAATTCTGAGTAAATGCTTTAAAAATCCTCTTTGGATATTATCTACAGTAACTCCTACATTACATCATGATTTCAAGTGTGAGGGTAAGCCTTTGAAACTCATAATCATACATATTCATTTTTTACTTTATGGTGGCTAATCATATTGGTATATTCTAAAATTTTCACCAGTTATGAAGACCAGAACATACTTTTATGAAACAACTCTCCCAACTAGAATTTCCATTGTCCAAGAATGATTACATTACAACCATCAGCTATTATTGCTCCTGTTACTCTGTCAAATTAGTAATGTTTACACACATTGGAATGTGCTTTTTAGGTGAGTTCCGTTGTATAAGATGTGAACAATTCTAACAAAATTACTGAAAAGAGAATTTTTCTGATCATAATAATTCCTCAAGACATACAGAAAGCAGAGTTTGCTGGATAGAGGATTGAGTAGCATGCAATGTTGCAGATGTTAATTTTGGGGGGGGGGAAGCATGTGTCAGTCACTACCAGAACTGCATAAACTGACTATGGACAAAAAATAACCCCAGTGTTACCAGCATAAGCAGATAAGATCCATCACAGAACTGAACAAGCATGTTCTCATTTTCAATATAATTCCTTTTGCAGGGGTAGAAGTGGGACACTAACTAAGGAGATCAGACTGTCCTCAAACTCCATGTTCTTGTCTCTGAATCCTAATATAATTGGGATACAATGGGAATGGATCACCACTCTTGTTCTAATCCATGTCCAAAGTCTCACTCTTATTTGATGGAGAATTTGAAGAGTCAATTTTAAGAATACTCAGTAAGCATATTAAGGGCTTAAGGACCATCGTGCACTGGAGGGTGAGATTACTCTTGCTATTTTACTCATTGAAATCACTAAGCTTCCACTTTCTCTCAATACCCTTATATTTTTTTTAACTGTTTGTTAAAGGATTCCTTTCAAAATTAAATGAAATAAAATACAACTATTTCTGACACAGTTTCCTGAATATTGGCATACCATTTCTTAGCTTTCCTTTGAAATAAACTTGAGCCAGTGGGCTGTTGTATTAACACATTTTTTCTTCTTGCCTTTTCTTAAATCCATTACAACCAGGTTTCTTCTCATCACTGTAGCTATGCTGTTTCTGCCCAGGTTGCCAGTGACCTGGTTATTTAATCTAACAGTCAGTTTTCAGTATCAGGATGCTGTAATATATTAGGTGCTAGTGTTATTTCTTAGTAACACTTGAAGTCTCTGATGATTTTCCTCCCATGTGTTTGATGGTGCTGTATTTCTCAAGCTACTGATAACCTTCACCTACATTAATTCTTCCTTGGAAAATTTTGAACTCAAATTGCCATATTTTGGTTGTAGTATTATTCCTTGTTTTTTTTTTTTTAATTCAATCGGTGAATAAATTCCTTTAATAGGTCCCCGACTCTTAAATTTGCCTAACTAGAAATTACCTTCTTCCATCTGGATTTTACTTTCTAATCTTCTTCCTCCTTTGTAGACATTGTTCTCTGTCACCTTTTTCATGTCACATGAAGATGTCTCTCAACTATATTTGGGGGCCATTTTCAGTTCTCTCCAAGTTGTGCGAAAACCTGATGGAATATATGTTCAAAGTTTGACCAGGCCTTCACTTGTCTGCTGCTTACCTACCCAGCCAACATTCTGTCTCACTTGGGTTGTTACAGTACTAGCTAGCCCCTGTTCTCTGTCCCTCATCACCCTTGGCTGTTACTCCCTGCAACTTCTCTGGCCTTCACTTTTACTAATTTCTAACTGGTTGTCTCGTTTAAGCAGCAGTAAACTTACTATTTCATGAGTGAATCAACCTGACTTCAACTGTTATCTCTTTGAGGCCAATTCTGGCACCTACATATGTAGTTGTACATAGTGTAGTGTTGGCACATATTCATGTACTAGCCAGAGGTTAAGTGGTACCTCAATCACTTTCTACCCTGAAGCATACGTCACCAATTCAGATAGACTAGCTGGCCAGAGAGCCCCAGGGAGACCCTACTGTCTTTGCTTCCCCAGAACTGGGAATACAGTCACATGCTACTATGCCTAGCTGTTTTACTTGGGTTTTGAGGATCCAATTGATGACTTCATGCTTAAGCTTCAAGTACTTTACTATCTGAACCCTCTCCCTAGCTCCCACTTCTGTTGATATTTATGAGTTTTGGATAGTTTGCACAACGTTTTTTACAGATTTTATTTTTGTTGTCTATTTCTTGTCTCTATAATGCTAGCTCTTAGAGGTTAGTGACATCTGTATTATCTCTTTGTGTGTCTCAAGTTCTTTGAGTAACAGCTGACTTGCAGTAGATGCTCATCAAGAGGGAAGAGAAAAATTGTAGGAACCAGGGAGCTTTCTGTCAAGTTGTGGCTCTTCATAACATAGGAACTTCTACTCATAAAGTCTCACCAACATGACTGCCCAGACATGAGCTTGACAAGTGGATATGCCACAGTGGACAGGGAAAAGTCTGTTAGACCATAACTATACACAAAGACCTACAGGCAACTAGGGAATGCTCATCAGGAGAATTGTCTTTCTCAGGAAAGAGCACTGGTTTTCCAATCCCAAATGATGTCAGCCCTGAAAACACACATACAAGTAACATTCTACAGGTTGAGCAGCTTGGAATACACACACACACACACACACACACACACACACACACACGAAATAACAATTAATGTAAAAGAGGGCATGAATTTGAAGAAGAACACTGAGAGGTATGTGGGAGTTTTGGAGGAAGGAGAGGGAAGAGAGAAATGTCCTAATTATATTATAATCCCCAAACCATCTAAGAATACAAAGAAAGAATTGTATCTTTTGCTACCTCTAAATGTATTCTCCTAAACCTGTCTTCTTACAGTTCAAAGGCATCACCATTTACTTTCTGCCACTTTGCTATCCGTTCTGAGAATGCACATACGCAATACCTATAGAAACAGTCTGTATGAATTCTTTGCACTCGTATCTACTTCAATGTTGTTTTAATGAGTTCTTGTTTTCCCTTCTTTGATTTCACAATAGAACAACATTCTATCCTTTGAAATGGCCAAAGGTTGTCCTGGGGAATGTTGTCATGCTGAATGATGCTTTATATGCCAGAACTCTAAATTACACAAGACAAAGCAAACAGCACCTTATCAAATCTTCACTATTCTCATCTTTTTTTCAGTGGTTCTTAAAGTGCCCCTTCCATATTGAAATTCTCAACAAATTCTTTCTGCATATGTCATGAACTTGGTACAGAATACAATTGAGAAGTCTCATTTGCCTTTTAATACAGGGATGTCACATTAATATATTTGAAACAATAGCATGATAAATCAATCAATTACAATTCTATTTTTTCCAGTATAATATATAAATTGAAATGAAGAGAGAGTATATTTACTTTCTAAAAAAAAAATAACATTTACCTTTCTTCCTGTTTGAATATTGTTTGTCTTCTTTTCATTAACTTTTGCAAATTTTAAACAAAGTGGAAATGACATTTTAAAATTGACAATGGGTATTGTTTGAATAAAATTTTAGTACTCTATTTGAGAATCAAGCATGAACAACTTAGTGAGACCTAATGTATAAAAGTCTGAGGGACTGCAGAAGCTCTATATTCAGCTTCCAGCTTTCTTCACTTATACATTCCCTCTAGTGTTGGAAAATATGGACACTTACAATTAGCCTATTGTCACACAAATAGCACAAATGGCTATGGATTTTCCCCTAATGTTGTTTTGTTTTCCATAAATAATGTTATTATGTTCCTAAACTCTCAGAACTTACTATCTCCCCTTCTCTGAGGATGCTGACAGGACTGGCTGTCCCATGCCCATGTGTAGAATCTGTTTACCTCTGTCAGGGACACAACTGATTCCCATCTCTACATTTTTCCTCCATTTATAAACCTTCAGTCAAGAGTTCTGATTTGCAACTTGAACGCAATCAGGTATCTTTTCAGATTCAAAAATTATGCAAGTGAAAAAAAATGTTTACTATGAATTGAATATGTATAGGAAAACATTAATGATGGAATTTTGCTATAATATACTGAAATGTCATATAGATACATTCCTTTCAAACTCCCTTAGGAAATAACCCTGTAAAATCTTCAGAAGAAAAGTGTTAAGATGAAAAATATATGCTTAATCAATATACACTAATAGTAATTTTAGCACATGTAAAAGATTGTTTTGTATCTTGAAACTCCTTTGCTGTTTGCTGATTTTTAAAAATTAGGGCCCAGTGTATACATTTCTTTTCTAAATTAACTGACAATAATACAGAAACGATGTTACCTATAGTTTTAAAGCTATTTTAATATTTACTATTAAATTTCAGTTTCTTATTATTAGATAAAGTCAAAACATAAAAAGAGAGTATTCAACACCACTACCCTCCTTCTGGCTTCTGAGCATGACAAGGCTTTGGTATCTTTGAGTTCACTACACAAAGTTCCCCAAGATTGGACCTACCAACATTCTGTCATGAAGCAGGAAGGTGATCATGAGGCACTCTCTGAAGATTTGAATGCAGTTAATGATTGCTGAGGGAAAGTGGGACATCATTCCTTCTGTAGCATAGTCACTGGACACCTGTCTATGCTCCTGGAGAGAATCCCCCATCGTGCTCCTGTAAGCAAACTTGAGAGCAGAAAGGAGAGAAAGTAGAAGAGGAGGGGTAGTCATTAAGGAAAGGATGAGGATCAGCAGGGATTAGAGGGAGGAGGGAGAGTGAAAGGCGTGAATAAGATCAAGCAGCATTATATACATTTATAAAACGCCTTAAGAAATCAAAGGCAAAAAAATGTAATAAAATTATTTTCAGTGATTATCAGAGATACTGCTTCAAATTTCTATTCACTGTCTGGCAGTATATTATAAGTTTTGATGCGCTTTAAAATAGAACTAAAAATTTAATAGCCACTCTTTAGAATTCTTCCAAATTTATTTTGGGTGTGTAATCCTGGTTATGTTACATACCTTGGCTGAAACAAATTTTAATATAGAGAATAATGTGGTATGGTGTGTACATTTTGGATGTTTCATGAGTTAAAAATGCTTGAGATTTCTCCATCTGCTACCTAAGGTTACTAATACTCACAAATCAATGGATTATATTTCCAGTAGCCTCTTAGCTTACTGAAGCCATGCACCTCAGTGAGAGCTGTGCTGGCCAGTGATGTCCTGTCTTGTTCCAGGAGAGGTAGAGGGCATTTAGGAAACTGTCCAGGAGAATATTCACTCATAATGTGTTTCTTTCCTCAAAGTACCAAAAAAAAAAAAAAAATAGAATAAGTTCTAAGTTGTGCACAAGCAGTTTAGTGTTACTTAATAGAGTCAGCTTTAATGCTGTACAATCTAGCTTTCAGAGATTTGAAATGTTTCTAACTATGCAAATGCTCTTATTGGATTATGAAAATGTTTCTTTTTTCCCCCTAAATACTAGGGAAGAAAAAAGATTTAATGTCTCAAAAAAGAAGAGATTAGACCTGCCATTAGATCAGAGTTGCAGAAAGGGAAGGAAAGAAAAACCTACAAAGCATTGTCATTGGGAGGTTGGATGGCGAAGCGTGCAGGGCTACTCTGGTTGGTTTGGGAAACCCTGAAGGATGAACATAGCTAGAGGAAGTAGGTCACTGGGGGTAGGTCTATTATCACTGCCCCTCTCCTTCTGTTTTCATTTCTTCCTGCCTGGTAAACAGTGAGAATAGCCTTTACCACAGGCTCTCAATTGATAAGCCTTTCTGCTCCAGGCCACGGTATAAGCAAATATGGAGAGAAATGGTAAGCTGAAACAATTCCACTTTTCCTGAAGTTGTTTCTGTCAGAAACTTGTCAGAGCAATGGGAAAATGAACACATATACCACTGCGGGTAATTGCTTTCTTTATTAGCAGAAAGGAATCGAGCACACATAGAGTTTTGTAATTTCTCCTAGAAGCCTTTGCAAGAGATTTTGTTTGTGAAAAAAGTAAAGATGACAATAAAGATGAGTTATGTTCATATTTACTGTAAATTATAGAAAGAACATTATAATTATCAATATAGTCAGAATATAATACATGGACGCAAATAAAGTCATACTTTTAAAACCAGATGTTTCTTTGAACTTAAGAAAAGCTTCCTGCAACATGCTCTATTTATTGTATCACACAAAAACTATTTGGTTAATGATAAAAAAATGATTGTAGCACTTTAATAAAATTGAGCATAATTTATATAAAATTTCTAGAACGATATCATTTTCAAAAATTATAAACTTAATTAAGAAATAGTTCAATCATTGTAGTCAAATTGATTTTAAATCCTCAGTTAAACCAAGAAATATCTAATGTGATTTAGTATCTCATATATCATTCTGATACAAAATGGCTCGTGATTCTTTTATTTGGTTGTTGTTACTAAGATTGTCACAATTTTAATATTTATAAACAAAGTTTAGCATGGGGGTAAAAATTACAAATATAAATATTTCATATAAAAATAGAGCAATTGACACTTGTTAAATTTTACCTTAGTTTCTTGACCTGTAGCTGTGATTAAAATAAAAGTAATTTAAGAGCTTGTATGAGATTTTTTGTTTTGGTTTTTTTTTTGTTTTTTTGTTTTTTTGGGTTTTGTTTTTTTTTTTTTTTTTTTTTTTT
>JADRCH010000167.1:9002430-9051161 GCA_019843965.1 Rhynchomys soricoides
TTTTTTTTTTTTTTTTTTTTTTTTTTTTTTTTTTTGGCTTACAGACCAGCAGAACAATCACAGGAGGGGAAGTCACAACTTGCTACAAGAGCCCAAGGCAACTTGCTGCATTGCTATCAGAATAAAGAGCCATACTGCAAAAGTCTTGTTCTCAGCCATCTGCTTTTTATGCAGCCTAGAGAATGGTGCTTCCAACAGTGAGCATACACTTTCATCTCAGCTTACTTAATTAAGAGATTTCACAAGGCATGTACAGAGACCCATGACCCTGGTGAATGTATATCTCATTCATTTGACAATTCAGATTATATATATATATATATATACATACACACACACACATACATACATATATATATATTCTTGAGGTCATTTTCTTATGGTAAGTAGTGCCTACCCCATAGTATACTATAAAATGTTAAAATACAGTTAATGAAGGTATGTACACATAAATTCCAAGATGTTATTTTCCTTAACAAGAATATTTAACTGGTCTGGAGTGAATGAGGAATTTGAATAAATGAAATTTGCACTTAAAGTTCTGTATCAGCTCTACTTTTACTATTTTTCTTTTTTCAGAATCCATCTGTTATGATAATTAATCCCAGCACTTAGGTGGCAGAGGCAGGCAGATCTCTTTTATTTCTAGAAGAGCACACACACACACACACACACACACACACAGAGAGAGAGAGAGAGAGAGAGAGAGAGAGAGAGAGACAGAGAGACAGAGAGACAGAGAGAGACAGAGGCAGAGAGAGAGAGAGAGAGAGAGAGAGAGAGAAAGAAAGAGAGAGAGAATGCCCAGCTACTGTATAAGCTGGCAGCATGGTGCATTATACCATAATCATAAACCACCCTCAAATGTCTGTTATGTAACTCAACAGTAGTTCATTTTCTTTAAAATAAAAGCACTCTCCAAAGCCAGTGAGTGAGGACTTGTGCTCTAGTGGGTCATTCTGGGACTCCTGTGCTTTTCTTGCTGCCATTATGCTTTCAGGGGAGAAATGTAAGGAGAACCAATAACTAAGTGAATGTTTTAATCTGAAAACAAAATATATTTCTGGTGCATACAGAAGTGTGTTCCATCAAGAAATATAAGGGAATGAAGCTTTGTAAAACCACAATGGAAATGAAATCTGTTAGAACTTGAAGGCTCAGTAGTATCCTAATGACAACTTTACTTGATTATAGTTTTTGAACTATGGTTTATCTTATCTGATATTAATTTTGCAGGATTTCACATATAAATACACATATGTGCACATGTGTATACCCGCAGGTTTCATACATACACAGAAAAGATGACAAACTCAATGTATTGGTGTTATTTTTCAAATGCTTGAGGATAATGATTCTGCATTTTTGTGATGGTCTTGAGATAGGAGATACTGGAGAAATGGCTCAATGGTTAAGAGTGATTTCTATTTTTCCAGAGGACCTGAATTCGGTTTCTACAACTGACATCAGGTGATTCACAGTCACCTGTAACTCTAGCTCCAAGGATATCATGCTTTCTTTTGCCTTTCACTTCTGGGTGTCTGCACACGGTTGGCATTCTCTCACACAGACTGCACACATACACATTAATAAAATTAATAATACACATATCTTTTAAAAGAATGATTTTTCCTGAGATTCTGAGTCAGAATTATTGATTTTATAGAAAAGTGTTCATAATCTTGCAAATTGAATGCATGTCAGGATGTGTCAAAAACTCATCTTTTGTGGAACCTTTTGTCTACAGCAAATCAAGGATACATCACTTTGACTGTACGTGTCAGTAAAACTGTCAATAGAAAAACATAATTTGCCCTTTAGTCTACAATGGTGAACATTTCTGAATGCTTCAGTGTCAAAGTGGAGCTCAGAACACAAAATCACAGGCAAAAGTAGATATCTACTATTTTCTCGGCAATTCTTAACTTGTATGAGCAAGAAATACAAAATAAAATTAGTACAGCTTTTGAGTTCTAGCCTAGTCTGAGTCAGATCAGGACATTTCCAATCTCATTTGCCTACAGTAGTCTACAGACATCAAATCAGAACGGGTAGCACAACTTCCTTTGAGATTTGTATTCTGGCCCTAATGTGAAACAGAAGAAGCAAATAAACAAACAATCTTAGAATAATGTCTATGAAACATGTCTATGAAGCATGTATACCAACAAGGGTAGATTTTAATAAAAGGAATTCCCAGTTATTTCATTTATCCAAATGAACATGCATACTCTGCTTGGAGCATGAAACTGGCTAAGGCATTGTGACTGTCTGGTAAAACAAGAAAAGATCAAAGCAATTTCCATCCCCAAAAGCTGTAAACTTAAAAAACATGAGGTTACAGAAAATATCCTTTTCCACCAGAATTTTGAATACAATTGCAGAATACTATCTTGAATTTATAGAATAAAATCTGCAATGTCAATTTTAGTTTATTTTTTTTCTAAGATGATACAAACAGCATTTGGCCTTCTATGGAATTCTGAATTCTATCAATTACATATACTTTATATAATTTAAATTATTTAGTATGCAATTTAAATAGAATTCTAAAAAATGTATATATTTTATTAGTTTTATCTTGTAGAGTTGATTTTAAAATATTTTCCTTTTTCTTGTATAATTGGCACTTTACAAAAAACATTTGAAGACATTTTAAAAGTATACAGAAAATGCAAAAATATAAATATTAGCTATCTTCTTTTTTTAAGATTTATAAAAAAAAAAGAAAGCCAGGCGGTGGTGGCACACACCTTTAATCCCAGTACTTGGGAGGCAGAGGCAGGCAGATTTCTGAGTTCGAGGCCAGCCTGGTCTATGGAGTGAGTTCCAGGACAGCCAGGGCTATACAGAAAAAACCTGTCTCAAAACTCCCCCCCCCAAAAAAAAAGAGAGAGAGAGATTTATTTACATTATTTATGTGAGTACACTGAAGCTGTCATCAGACACACCAGAAGAGGGCATCAGATCTCATTACAGATAGTTGTGAGCTGCCATGTAGTTGCTGGGAATTGAACTCAGGACCTCCGGAAGAGCAGTTAGTACTCTAATTGTTCCATCTCTCCAGCCTAATATTGCTATCCTTAATTTCAAGAATATTATTAATGCAAACTTATAAAAAGAATGTCCAATAAGCTTCTGGAACATTTGTTGGCATAGAAAGTGCCAAAATTACATAGCGATCACCTTGGCTTATACTATCTGTTTGTAATTGTAGATGTACTAGGGTCCTCCTAAACGGAGGCAGTAATAGATCATGCACATCACTCATTATGAGTGGCTATGACACGTGCAGATGCTAGTTGAATTACGACTAGGTTTTCTTCCTCATGTTTCTCTCCTATCACATTAAGTATCCTGAAGTGACTTTAGAAGTAAGAAAAATAAGGAGGCTCCACAGTTTACTTTCTTGGCAATCTGTTAATATGGCATTGGCAATGCCTTACAGATGCTATACATCACCATCCCTTCTCCTTGCTCTATATGAAATTAGGCAGGGCGATGAGTGGGTATACACATACATTTTTAGTGTTATTCCTGTTTTAAAACTACTATTGGTAGGGAATGGCTTGCTGTCTAGATCATGAACCTTGGTAATAAACTTTGTTATGTGTACTTGATAAATCAGTGAATTTAGAATACCATAACCACAAGCATAAATGTGTCACCAAATGGTAAATGGAATTGATAAATTAATATTCTGTTTTTTGTTTACTTTTATTTTGAACTCATATATACAACACATGCTATACATTTAAAAGTTATAGTTTTATTGCTAGCTTTTTTGCTTATGTATTTTATCTTTAGTTAAAAGACAACAGAAAAGTAGTATTCATTTTGACAAATTTATGCCAAACATACATTTCTTTGTGTTATGTAATGAGTCTTAATAAGTTGATGCTGTTTGAATTTTAAATTTAAGCTTTCAGTCTGAGATAATTGTACATTCACATGAACGTGTGAAGAAGAATGTATGGAGATCTCTTTGATCTTCTCCAGTCCTCTCCATGGGAATATCTTTCAAAGCTGCAGCAAAGTATGATCATCAGGATATTGACATCAATGGAGTTGGGATTCAAACTTCTAATGAATAAAAGGATTTCTCAGCAACCTTTTTCTGTACATTTTCTTTTGTAAGATAGTTACAGTTATAAAATAAAATTATTTGTACTATTTTCAACCTTTGGTCACCTTCTATAATTATCTATGGATCAACATGTCCCAAAAGTTTATTTCTTTTTGCTGCTGACAAGTCTGTCAAGGTACAGATGCACCATCCAGTGTTGAACATTGGCATGTTGAAGGACATCTGTGTTGTTAACAGTTTGGGACTCTGATGGACAAAGCTAGGGTGAATATGTATGCACAAGTATTCATATGAGCTTAAGTCATATTTTTTGTTGGAAATACAGCCCGAGAATGAAATTTCTAGATCATGCTATAGTTCCCTATTTAGATTAGTCAGAAACCATCAACTGTGTTCTGCTGGTGTTGTGTCATTTTTTTCAGTCTGACTTGCTCTGCATGTGCTATAGTTTCAGTTGCTTTCGCTCTTCACCAGCATTGAATGCTGCTGTTTATCTTGGGCATCCTGGGAAAAGTGATGGGTTTATTCCACAGTGGTTGGTGGCAATAATGTTGAGCACAAGTCCTCATTGATGGACTGTCTTTTTGATGTGTGTTATGGTTTATATATGCTCGGCCCAGGAGTGGCACTATTAGAAAATTTGGTACTATTGGAGTAGGTTTGGCCTTGTTGGAGTAGGTGTGTCACTGTGAGGGTAGGCTTTCTGATCCTCATCCTAACTGCATGGAAGCCAGCATTCTGCTAGCAGTCTTCAGATGAAGATGCAGAACTCTCAGTTCTTCCTGCACCATGCCTGCCTGGATGCTGCCATGTTCTCACTTTGATGATAATAGACTGAACCTCTGAACCTGTAAACCAGCCCCAGTTAAATGTTGTCTTTATAAGAGTTGCCTTGGTCATGGTGTCTGTTCACAGCAGTAAAACCCTAACTAAGACAATATGCATGTCTTTTTGTCTGATTTGTAATTGCTTTTGTTTTTTACTGTTGAATTTAGATAGTTCTTCACATACTTTGACAACTAGTCCCATGGCAAACATCAGGTTTTCAAATACATCATCTCTAATATAGCATTAGTTTGAGGTTTTTTCCACAGACTCTTTGGTGAGTCAAATGTACAGTTTAATGACATTAAACTTGTTATTTATATTAGGCATAATGCTATACATATCAATTGTAATATTTCTCTGCTTTGCCCTGTATATTGAACATTTTACCTTACATATATAGTGCCGGGGGTCAAAGCTAGGTCCTTCTGCAGATGGAATACTCAGTCTACTACTAAGAAATTCCTTCTGTCACAATGTTTCCTTATATTTCCCCAAAAGTTTATAGTCTTACACTTGGCATGTCACTCTGTGGTCCACTTTGAATTATATTTTATGAGGTATCAGACAGATTGAGGATGTTTGTTTTGAAATGGACATCTACATTTCCATTTAACACCATGGAGGTGGGCACCTTAGCATTCTTCAACGACTTGCTTTTCAACTTTTATGGAAAATAATTTAGAGATGTCTCACTGGACTGTGCATTTGCTGTTTGTGAATTCCATCAGTATATGTGCCCATCTTTTCAATGACACTGCATAGGACATAAATCAGTGTACTTAAATTAGTCTTGAAATTATATAGACTAGGTCTTCCTACTTTAGTCTTTTCCAAATATTTTTGCTATCCTAATTCATTTAATTTCAACATTAGTACCAAATGTTAGGATCATCTTGTATATGCTTAAAAATATAGTTCTGTAAGGTAGACCCCTGGAGCCCGCCAACAATACAACTTCTTGCCCCACTTCTTGGTTGCCCACTAGAGCTAGGTGATAAGACCCTATTGTTAGGACACCACATAACTTAGTAGCAAGGTATAGATATTTCAAGCTAGAACAGAACTGCAATTTTTCTCCCTGGTGGATATAGGTTATTAGATGGGGGAAGTGTGCAGTAATCTTACTCAGTTGTGAGCTCTGTAATCTATTATAGCTGGTGTTCGCTACATTGTGAGTTGTTCTTTTTCTCACCATTTATTCATCAGTCCTCCTCCCATACTAGTTAGGAGAGAAACAAGGATAGAGAAGATAGACAGAGAGAGGTTACTGAATGGAATTTCTTCTCTCTTGTTTCTTTTTTGACCACAGCTACTAACAAACTACAACCAACCTCTATAAATGACCAACAACCACCTACCCCACCTATCAGGACACTAACATTTACATACTCTCTGAAAACACCCCAGAATTCAAAATGTCGCATAATCACAAAAGCAATCTGCAGCTGCCAAAACCATGTCTCTGCTAGAGCATGAGGCTAGTCATGGTCAGCTGCAGACAGTCCAAATCCGCCCACATGCCTACACCTGGGATTAAAATGAAAGCACATTCATATAATATTTCTGTGTTTTCTAAGAGAACCGAAATTCCGGAAATCTGTGCCTACTTGTACATTAGTGGCACAACAGATATGAGGATAACCAGCTTCTCTAATTGTATTTCAGAAGCATTCGTGTCTGCTACTGTAAATCCAGTCAAAAGAAGGCTGAGGAAGGCCCAGCTTCTAGGGGGAATTTAATTCTGTTGTTTAGCTAAACTGCTGTGGGTATAAATCGCCTTCTGAATACTTATGTTTACACCCACAGAAAATGGTACTCCCAGCTTTAATCAGCAAACGCCTCCTTTTAAATGAATAGCAATAAATTCACAGGTGTGTTAATGCTTAAAGATGCTAAGCCCTAAACAGAACGTTGCTACTACCTCACTGAAACCTCAGGGTACAATTCAGAAAGGGGGACAGAAATAATATAAGAGCTAGTGACTATGGAGATTGGCTATGAAATGCTGCCTCTGGGCATGGCGTATCTAATACAGTCATAAACTCATAGAAGCTGAGGCTACATGAAACTTCTTTCAACAATCAAACATGGATGGGGGGACTAGCTTATGGAGTCTTCCTGCTGAATGAGTGTCTATAGATGGAATCTGGGGGAGGGGCAGTCATTACTATATATATATATATATATATATATATATATATATATATATATATGAGAATCTTCTTCTTTAGAAGCATGCAGTTAATGAAATTCTGAATGACCATGGTGCTATATATATGTATAGGCTTACAAGGCTTCAGGAGAGAGTTCTAAACCAATGACACCCCTGTAATTTAACATGCCTCTCAAAACAAGAACCCACACCAAAATAACAAAGGTCTTGAGTTTAAAAAGGAGCCTGCTAGGAAGAAAGGAAATAATAGAGACATGAGGGGAGGAATTATAATCAGAATGCATCTCATACACACATACATATGGGCATATATGTATATATACATGTGTGTGAATGTACATGTGTATGTGTAGGAAAATGTGTTCACCCACCAACTGTGTATGGGCTTATCAAAGTATGCAGAAGCATTCTAGGGAACGTCTAGAACCCGGTGGCTTTCTAGGAAAGCACAATAGAAGCAAACATTGAGCTTCACGTAGTCTTCAAAGCTGAGGACACTTACTGTCTAAGTAAGAGTCACACCTCCTTGGGAAAAAGCTTGTCAGTAAAATGACCCAGTTGCTGCAGGCACACTGGTATTTGGCAGACAGGTTTCAGTTCCCATGACTCTGTCCACTACCACTGGAATTGGATCAGTGGCTGTGTCATATCCTCTCAAGTTCTAATAACCTGTCATTGGGAGATTGCAACACTTATTTTACATTCGACTATAACCTAAATGAAGCCACTCTACCTTGAATCTTCTTCTTTAGAAGCATGCAGTTAATGAAATTCTGAATGACCATGGTGCTGAATCTAATCTTATGTTGAGGGTGCTTGCTTTGAAGAAGGCTGCATGCACTGTGATGATATATTTGAAAGAAATGGTTGGTTCTGATTTTCGAGACATATTTCAATTTAAAAGGAAGTGGTCTCCTACCCTCCATGGCATTTACATGGATGACAGCCATCTGATCCAAAATGGACAGATCTTTGGAGAGAAGATGATTGTGTGTCTGCCAGAGGATGTCAAGTGGGAATTCACAGGAGGCCATGAAGCCAATACTTACTACAAAGATGACCAGCTTCCTTCAACAGCAATCTTCTCTGATCCTTAGGGACCTGGCAGCCCTGTAACACTTTCACTCCCTGTGTTGGTTGTTAGTTGTCAGGAAGTCGCATAGTCAGAGATCACCTCCACTATCTAAATGAAAATTTTCAAGGTCCATAGCCACAAATCTATAGGAAATAAAATACTGCATCTTTACGAATTCCAGCAAGCATGGGAACACATGAAGAATTCATAAAGTAGGAAGGTTTATTGTATCCCCTCTTCCATGTTCTTAGTAACATTTTTAGGAGTTTTTCCCTAAACAATTTTGGAATATAATCTGAAAATCAAGCTCTATGGAAATCATTTCAAAAATACAAAAAAGATTGCAGCTGATTAATTTCATTCTTTCCTTTCTCCATCTTTTCCTCTTTTTTTCCTCCTCTTTTAACAGCTCTAAGAGATTCAAGATTACACAAATTTAATGAGGTTTCTTCTAAGTATTTGAACTGAAACAGTTAAAATTCAATAGGATGTCCATAGAGTTCTTTGCATTAAAAAAATAACTCACCACCTCCCACTGTGTATGTGTGTGTGTGTGTGTGTGTGTGTGTGTGTGTGTTATTATATTGCAGTGGTTAGAAGACAATCCTGTGGAGTCAGTCCTCTCCTTCCACATTTTTCTGGGCTTCAAGGATCTATTCTTGTAAGGCAAAGGCATTTTTACAGGATGAACCATCTTGAGGTTTAAAACTCCTGATGGGGTTCTTACTGAAGAAACAGTCTGTGACTCATTTGGTCACTGAAATATTCTCAAACAATGCATTGACTATGTTGAACAGGCCTTGACTCTGGTGTCCATAAACCTGCAGACATAAAAGTACTTCCTATACTGTACCCATGTATTCCACAGAACAGGTAATGAGAATTTGGGTAGCTGAGGTTAAAACTCCAAGACTGGAACTTAATAGATGATTTTCAGAGGGAGTTTGTAAGGTCAGGATGCAGGCTTGTGAAGTTTACAAAGGGGAAAGAGTTTTGTTGGAAGTTGGACCAGAAGCCACTGGGAATACATTCTGGTGAATTTGTGTCTGTTCTAATTTTGCTCTAGAAACTTGAATGAGAGTGAAGTAAAATGCAGTAAGTTCTGTTTGGGGATAGCATAACATCTGAGCTTTGGCAAAATTATTACTTTCTGTTCTTGGTCACATTTATAAATGTAGGAACAAGAGGTTTGAAATGTGTGGCTCAGAGGGGAAAGGACTTTGAAATCAGTTAGTATTATGAGCAGAGCAGGCGAAGGCTGATAAGTTGTAATTATTAACTCGATTAAGTGAGAAGCCTTACACTTTGTACTGAGATGTAAGGAAAGGTGTTTAAGGAAGGGCACTTTAAAGCTCAAAACATGTAAATTAATCTGAAGAGAAAGAACCTGACTCAGAGGAATATTGAAGGAGTTCCCTGCTCAATGATAACCACCTACAGAAGTGTTTCCCGGTCAATAGACACACATAGCTAAGGCACACAGAGAAAACATTACATCTGTAGTAGCCAGGGGCTAGACTTCACCTGGAGTTGGCAGCTTATACTGACATCCTCCATGCTCTACTGGCTTTCCAGTATCTTTGAAGACAGGCAAAATGAAAGAGTGATGTCAGCTCATGGAAGAGCCAAAGTTCCAGACAACAGTTGAGGAGAGGCAATATGCTAAAGGGTTAGAGCCCCTGCACACGCCCTTTGAGTACTCTGTTCAAACTACCTGTGCCCAGGAATCCTACATTGTAACAGAAGCTCAAGTATACTGTAGATGCCAGGACCATGGGCTGTTCATCAGAAATAGATGAAGGCTTGAATTTGACATAGAGGCTGCATGCACAAGAGGCAACACAGCTTGATGGGTAGGGCTACCTAAGCCTGGCAGAGCTCAGATGATGCCAGTAGCAACCCTAGGTGCTGGTTAGGAATCTACGGGATTGGATGTTTCCTTTGGCTTTGTTTGGCCTCATCTTAACTTTCTATATTCTCATTCTTCCCATTTACACACCATATTGTTGCATATTCTATGTACGCACCTTGAGCTTAGACATTTATAGGAGAATATAGTTAAGACATTGACCTAAATCTTAGAAGAGATTGAACTTTAGAGCAATATAGAACATTAAGACTTTGGGAATGCATGAAGGTGGGCAAAATGGATTATGCCCCATGAGATTACCATGTGTCTTTTATTCCAGCAGTGACTATTTTGACTTCAGATTGGTGTGATCGGGTTTCAAGTTGACAAGGGGTACACTTGATGGAGTTATAGTTCGTTGCCAACATGACAGGGTATGGTGAAGGTTTCTCTAGCAAAGTTAACCTGAGGAGGAAGATTCTTCTTAAACATGGCGGTACTATCCTGTGTGATGAGGGTCCATACTGAATCAATGGGAGTTTGGGGGTGGAGGAAGAACTCTGATGAGTCCCAGAATTCCCTGCTTCTGTTTTCAGATTCACTTGATGTAAACGAGCAGTTTCACATTTTTGTTGTCAAAGCTATGAGACACTTCTTTTACCATGCTTTCCTGGCCTTGATGGACTACATTAAGGAATGAGTCAAAATGAACGATACCTCTTAAGTGTCTTCTCATCCTTCCTAAGGTTTCAGTGATGAGGAAGCTTCCCACCACACATACTCTCAAACCATAGGACTTTGGGACACACTTTTTATGAGACTTAATACCCCACATTAAAATCCCTTATAGTACTAAATGTAAAGATTCCAACTCAAGGCACTTTCGTCATATACATAAGAATATAGTATATATACTATACAGTATATGTACTTAAGCATATAGTATATATACTTTTATGCATATATTAATGCTTTCAAAGATAAAATGGCATTAACATTTATTTCTACTTATTTATGTTCAGAAAATATTTATTAAATTAAAAACAACAAACTTTTCAGTGCTAATCAGTCTTAGGTTGTGACAGGAGTTGGCAAAAAAGGACAAATGTACCTCCCTTTGCAGGACAGATGACACCTCACCAATTTGGTTTGACTAACAGAAAGCTTCATTTCTTTGCTATTTAACATGTCCAGTTTTTACCAGTGTAGGGACAGACTTGTTAAAATGTTGGCCTGACATGTTGCAGGCATCAACCATAACTTGAAAGTGAAGAGTATAATTTAATATACTGGATATTTGTTTGTGTGTTTCACACTTTAAAATAAAAGTGTTCTCTTTCTCATTAGAAGCAACTTTAAAAAACATTTTAGTTGATCACCACTTTGTTATTTTATTTCCTTGCTGGCATATCTATCTATGCATGTGTGTATACATGTTCTCACCTGTGTAACATATGGTTGTAGGAAGGGGGGCCTGAGATTTGGGGTTGGAAACCTTGAACTGCTCTTCCATCCTTTCTTCTTTTTTCTTTTCTTTCTTTCTTTCTTTCTTTTTTTTTGGGGCAGGGTCTCATATCAAACCTAGATCTCACAGATGTGGCTAGTTTCAGATTGTTCAGGAGATCACCTGCCTCTTCCTTTTGAGGCTGTAATTAGAGGAGACCCACCAACACAGCATTTTCAAATGTTCTGGGAATCCAAGCTCCTCTTGTATGCTTAGTGAGTTCTTTATTCCCCAGCCTCGGTTAATTATTTTGTAAGGTCAATCTGAAGTGTTTTGGTTCTCATCGGGGTAGTAAATATTATTTGATGAACAAATCCCTGTAAATTTTGTCAGAAACTGCAAACTGTGACTCACTGGCTTTGTACACAGAAACAACTGGGCGCTAGAGCAGAGCAGTAGTAGACACACCTAGCTCGTCATTATTTTATTGTTTACTTCTCTCATTTCTTGAGGTGCTAAGGTGCTTGCAAAATTACTTATTTCTCAGCTTCTCAGTCTAATGTATCACAATAAGGGCATTTATATCTCTGTAGAAGTTGTTGGTTTAGCTTATGGGAAGTGCTTAAAGGGAGCAGATGGAACTAAACATTCCTCTTCTGTCTGACCTTTCTTTATGCATTTTCCCCTCCCTGGCTTAGGGATACAATGTCTAGCATGCCTCCGTCTTCAGATCTGGATGAGGAAAGCTGTGAATGGAATTGGGTGGCATCTGGAATAGACATTTGTTCCAGACTTCTTGGAGTTGTTGCATCATCCCTGCATGGCTTAAATTTTGGTTTCCCATTATGTAAACCTCTCTGTGCTGACAGCAATATTACTTGGCTTTCCGTGTGTGTGTGTGTGTGTGTGTGTGTGTGTGTGTGTGTGGCATATGTTTCTTTGTGTGTGTCTGTGTGTCTCTGTATGTGTGTGTCTTTATATGTGTGTGTCTCTCTATGTGCCTGTGTATGTGCGTGTGTGTCCTGTGTGTATGTGTGAAATTTTCAACTGCTATTATTTAAAGAAAAACATGAAAATCCCAATATTCCACCTCTTCATAGTAGTCTTTATAACATGATGTAGTCAATATTTTTCAGAGCAGAGAGCAAAGACTTCAGGTTATATAGAGCCTGTCAATATGATTAGACACTTTCATTTGTCGAAAGAAGGCATGTGACTTCAATAAAATTGGAATGAACCAATAGATCTATGCTTATCTAGCAGGGCCTGATTTGGATTGTATCTCCTAGCAAATATGTTATATTTGCCACTTAGGTGTATCCTTCTCATTTGTAGGGATCATTATATATAAATACATTATACATAATCTTCATTTAAGGGCAAACTTCTTATGTTATAAACTGTTTTATCAACCATTCAATATCTTAAAATATGTTGCCACAAGCAGTAAAAGTTCTAAGATTATCTCTATCTTGATCTAATTGAATGTGCTGTCTTTACAGATTTAGTTGGGTTTGGGACATGATGTTGACAATTTAGTTAGTTAATCAAAAATTGTTAGATTTGAGATTCTATAGAGATGGGCGTAGCTTTCTATAACTCAGATGGGTTTACATTCTATAATTCTGCCTAACGTGCATCTCCAAAATACTAAATGGTGGACCTCTAAGTAAGATGGAACATGCAGTAGCACAGTAAATCTTTATGTTGCAAATTCACATGTTTTGTATTTCTTGTGTTCATCTTGTAAATATTTCTGCTCAGTTTGTAAGTGACCACAGACTAAGAATGCTATAACCTACATCTGTACACCAGGCTTCCCCCGCTGGTTTCTGTGCAGTTATTTTCACCCATGTATAACACTGTTACAACTTTTTGCTTTTGGTGATATATAAGGATCAAATGACAGACTGAGACGACCAGAGGAAAGATGGTCTGTCGTTTTGGGCTACTCACATATCCCACTTGGATGCAGTTACATAGTTGGAAGTCTGTGATGTTGGTGAGGCTGTGTTGGTTTGTGTCTGAAGGGAGACAAGAAAGAGTGGGTGACAAATGCTTCCTCGTTGAGGATTTCTCTATTGATAATTACTTCCATCCCCCAGTGTCAAATACAGTGACATTTAACAGAACTTAGCCAGAAGGTTTAAATTTGGAAGAGCAGCCTATCATACACTTTAGGTTACTGATAGCTGGTGCATTTTCACTGTCTTTTAGTGTAACTGGGGTGTTACGCTCTGGTGCTCCAGAAATAGCAGGAGAGTAATGAGGGCTGAAGTTTATCAGGTGAATATAAGCAGTGCAGCGTGTATTGTCTAAATTCAATCAGACAATTTCACTAACAGAGAGCAAGTAATCTTTATTTTATTTTATTTTTTTTAAAATTAGGCCACAAAGTGTTAGGTATCTTGACATTTTCAAATACTAATTTCCAAATAATCACCCCTCTCTTGGTCCTTCCTCTTGCCTCTCGCTCACATCCCAGTTTCCTGTTTTATTTTATTTTATTTTATTTTATTTTATTTTATTTTATTTTCTTCTATCTGATATCCTTTTGTACCCCTTCCCCCTTCGCAATAAATTCTTCTTACCCTCTCTTGAGTCTTTTCTAATGCTTTGAGCCTTTACTTGGTTTTATAGCATTTACATCCAAAGACTGTAAACTATGATCCACATGTGAGAGAGAACATGTAGTTTAAATTGGAACTTTGTACGCTGATAAAATAGTGCTGTGTGACTTTTCATCCTTACCAGCCTACCGGATTTTCAAGTTGTTTCACAAGAACAGTGTTTCAGGTGGACACGCTGGCTTTCAGGCATGCAGGAGAGCTGATTACTTCTTGTCGTACTGGGTTCTAAGTGTGTGTTAGGAGTGGTACAGCAGGTAGGCCTAATAGCTTCAAAGACATCCCAAACGGAGCTAATCTATAAATGTAAAACAGCCATTATGGTAACACAGACAGAACTGGGTAGATACCAGTTGTAGTGTAATTGGGCTTGTCACTAAAGATTGGCCTGACTTTTGTCATTAACTTACTCTGACTTAGTGTTAATTTTTTACCTGCAAAAATGCGAGAACAATTTGCCTCTAAATAGGTGATATTTATGAGCGCAGTATTTATGAATGGCAGAACACGCTATGTTCTTAAAAGCCATTTGAGTAACAAATAATAGCGTTTGATGTGTTTCATAGGAGCTCGCTAATATATGTTAGAATACAGTTTGTAATGAAACTCTGATAAATAGGTCTCAACAGTTGGAACTGCTCCCCAGTGGAAATTGCTAAAATGAAAAATTACTGTCTGGCATGCTTATCATTGTGCAACAGAGCCTGCTATCTGTGGAGGTTTATTTTGCACTTCCTATCATTTGTAGGAAAGGATGCTGATGTCCCATGAAATGCCATCTGTATTCACGTATTGGATGTGAGACATGATGTTACATTTTTTTTTTTTTTTAAGAAGCAGCTTTTCACATACCAGATTAAAGAGATGGAATGCAGTAGTTGATGCTGGCATGGAGAAGTTCAAAAGTAAGACAGATGAATGAGTTCGACTCAGCAGAGTCCCCAGATTGAACTACTCAATTAATCCCTGCTTACTACACAGCTCAAAATTGAAACAATCACATTGTGTTGTATTTTCCAATGATATGGTAAGGTTGTCATGAAAGGGGTGGTGGACTAAGAAAGAGGAGGCACAGATTGTGGTCCAGACCTCCTTGTGGTACACGATGACCACGTGACTGAGATAAGCTCATATGTAAAATCTGTGGGTCTCTTTTTAATCATCTCCTAAAATGGATACCATGTGGCTGGGAAGGCAGGACCGTCTTGCATTGAATAGCCTGGCTTTACTATCTTAAACTTGACCTACTGCATTTTAAATTCAGACCTGTCTTGAAGCATCACAAACACACACTCCCAGGAACATAGCATAGGAGGATAATGAATATGAGAGGATGCATAGCTGGATTGTGAGCATTACCAGGAGGGCCAGCTGCTTTGGGCTAGCTGATTATTTCCCCAAAGGCAAAGAACTTGGGAAACCCACGTGCAAGTATATACTTGTATAGCTTTCATGGACAGCTTAAGTTGAATGGTGTCAATCTTATATACATGAACCGGTCAAGATAAGATTCCTTTAACTAGAAACAATGAGAGCTCATCCATGGCCTCCTTTTGGACTGTGTGTCTGAAAGTCTTCCCTTTTTGATACTTTTGTATGCTTTTGTTCCCAACTCTTCTTCCAATCTGTTGTTATTGGTTGTCATTTTTGTATGGTTAGCTTTGCATGTCTGGCAGCCATTTTTAGCTCTCTGAAAGGGTTTCCTTTGTCTTTCTCTCTAATCTATATACAGTGACATTATAATTTAATTATCAGAAGGAAATGTTTATCTCTTTCATTCCTAAGTCACTGGCAAAAATTTTCAATATACCCTTCTCTTCCCCTCACTGTATGTAGTAGGTTAATTTCAATATCCACAGGGCTCAGATTCAGGGTGAGTTCTACTGAATTTATTTATATTGGGACTTAATGTTTTGGAGGCAATTATGCTTCTCCTTTCAGTCTCATCTGGAGGGAATAAAAACACTTAATTCCTTTGAAAACCACACAGGTGAAATGCCATCTTTTAAAAGAGTGTGTTTGCACTTACGTGTGTGTGTGTGTGTGTGTGTGTGTGTAGAAGTTTGCATGTATGTGTCAGCTATTATATACATACCACAGAATAAATTTTAGAAATGGGTCCTGGAGATTGCACTCGAGTAGTTAGCATTTGCCATGAGCATGTTTACCATCTTACCCCTAGCATAGCATCTCCCCAATACAATGAAGTGACAAAATGCATATGCACAGCACTAGAGGATTGACTGGACAAAGCATTTCTGACAACATAGAAAACTGAGCAAACTTTCCCTTCCTTGAAGCATTCTCGAAATGGAAAGCCATTGTCCGGGTGTGAGGGAAACTTGTGTCTTTAAACTTCCCTGTGAGTGTGCTCAGACTTCTGACTCAGTCCAGCAGTTAGGGAATGTTTTATTAGAGTAGTTAGGAACAGCAAGAGTTTGGAGAGCAGTTAATGACATTTCCCAATTATTTCTACCACCGCTATGCTGACTGAGCGCTACCTGACATTCAGGCATCTGCTGACCAGATTTGCTGGCTTCCCTGTGGTTCATGGAAGCCTGTTTCGTTTACCACATTTCCCTTTAGCTACATCGATAGCATCCATCCTTTATCCATTGCCCTTAACTTGTTTATGAGGCATAACTTTCCATTTCTATCTAGCTTTAAACATAAGGTTTTGAGAACTGGCTCCTGCTGATTAAATACATCAAGGATCACAGTGACCTGGCTGTGGTTCTGCCCCTAGCTAAAATATGCCAGCAACCATAGCAAAGAGAGGGATTTTGAGTAAAGCCAAGGTGTCTCATACAGAACCTCTAGGTGGGAGTCTCTTGCTGTAGGAGATGCTCTTCTGACTATTCTTCTGGGACATTTGTAAAAGATTTGAATGTTACAGGGTAGGGGGATTGTTTTCTGTCTGCATAAATAGACAAACACATGGACAAACCAAGATATAAACATAATTTAAACTGGCTGTAGAATCAAATTTATTTCTTGTGACTGGGACATGACATTTAGAATGCTTGTCTTAGTCAAAAGTGTCATCCTCCATTAAAATGTGTGCTGCTTGGCTTTGCTTCAACCACTGCACAAATACCCCTTCGAAATGAAGGTAATTCAGTTCTTTGCTTCATATGCCTTCAAGAACTTTCTGATGAGTCTAAACTTATGATCACAATCTCTCACTGCTTATCTTTCTAATGTCTTTCCAACTCTCCTTCCTCAGTGGTCTATAGACATACTCACTCCTTGCCACCTCTCAGAGATTTCATAGCCTTAGGCCTCATCAGTCTGCTTGGGATTCTGTCTCTGTCACTTGGGCCTGGCTTCTTCACTATCACACACTCCTATCTGCTTCTCTCACCTGTTCTGCCCACAACACCCACAACAGCATCCCTGTGTTCTCATTTTTCAAATGCCTGCAGTCATTTGGATTAAACTACATATTTCTAGTTTTATTTAATATTCCATTAGATAACAGGACTCATAAGTTTAGAGATCACATGTTTTATATCATATGTCTATCACTTAGCATCTTTTTTTTTTTTTTGAAATATAGTAAGCGCCAAAATAAGTTACTCATGAATGAACTCCTATAAATGACCTATGATTCCTTTTGCAGTGGACCCTTTTCTTGGTGCAGTTGTAATGATTGGCATTTGGGATGTTTACACATTAAGCAAATCAAAGTGTTTAATTCAATGCTGTATCAGGTTGAAGCTCTTTCTAAACATGTTGTAAAGGAATATTAATGTATTTTCTTTAGATGCTTAAAATTCATATATGTCAGATATTTTCAGAAGTAGTTATCATGCATTAGTCACCTTGTTGCTTTTATTAACAGAGCATATTAGATATTCCATCTCATTTTCCATAGAGGTCCCTTTCTAAATGAATACATTTTATAAATCACTCAAATTTTGATATATCCTTAATTATATTAATAATGTAAACTGATTGTTCACATGGGAAGTGAGAACATTGCCCAGGGCGCTGAAGGGGAAATTGTTTCTTAGTTGACCTCTGTTAATACCAGTTTCTTACTAACACTTTACTACTCTTCTCAAGAAAAAGCTGAATAGCATTTTCTGTGAGTCTTTGGTAGAATCTATACATATGTGATATTAATTAAAATAATAACCATAGCATAGTATCTTTTTTTTTCCTTTTTTTCATAGTTTCTTTCTTTTTCCTTTCAGATAGGATTTCTCTGTATGACCTTTCATGTCCTGGAGCTTACTCTAGACCAGGCTGGCCTTGAATTCATAGAGATCCGCCTGCCTCTACCTCCCAAGTGCTTGGATTAAAGGTGTGTGCACCACGAGAACCCAGCTCATAGCATGTTTCTTATTATCAATATTAACATATGTTATTAAATAGAAAGGTATAAAATGTGTTGTGTGAACTGGGATTTGGGCTTTTGTGATTTATTAGATTGCACATCTTGTGTTCAGTCATTAATCTCTTTCCTGAATAACATGTTGGCAATATTTCCTTCTCAGATTAACATCTGCTATTATTCTCTATCAAGGATTTGGAGTGGATAAGTTTTACTTTTCTAAGATTTTTTTTGCACAAGACAGCTGCTTCTCTAGAGTGTCCCCATGCCCAATTTCTGTTAGAAAATAAAGTAAAAAAAAATATGTTGTACTCAGGAGAGAAGCAAACATACATTAGCAATTATAACATGCTTAAAGTTTGTTTAAAATCTTCACAACTTTATTATCTGTAGAATACTAAATCTGAAAGCAAACCAGGCTACACACAGATGCTTTGCTTTTTACATGCAATTACTGATCAATGTGTAATGGTGGATTACAGCTGCATATTTTGAAAACTGTGTTGGTGTGAGTGAGTGGTATTCCAAGGATTGTGGGCCCTCAGAAAGCCAGGGTGTTTTCCACTGTAGACTAATGATAATTCTTCTGTGGCAAGGAAAGCTGGTGGCTTCAGAACCTGCTGCTTTATTTTCTGTTTTAGCAATTTCCATATGGCTCCTGTGGTACCTACCAGTGGGCTTTGCCAGGCAGGCCAACTGCATTGCCTGTGGCATTTTGAATATCCTGCTGTGTTTGTATCCCAACCAAGAACAGTTTCTATTGTTAGCAAACTCTGAGAGAAATACCCACAAGGCAAATACAGGCCAAAGAGAAGGCTGCTCTGGGATTTCCCTGAGTCAGAGTTAAAAATTGGTGGAAAGAAATACTCGGCACCGTGAGCTTTCACAGTGCTGTGCTGGGGTAGTTAGGGGCCCGTGGGGAGTGGGATGTTATGATTGAGAACCTGGTGAGACACATTTGCTTGACATGAATTCTTTTTGAAAAACCTATTCTTCCTCATTGTAAAATATTAATTTTAATGTTTTGTATATTTTATTATGGCAACCAATATAGAATGCAAAATATAACCCTTCCAAATATTATAGTCAGAGGGATAAATCTGCTCTGACCATATACCAAATAGTGAACAATGGGGCTCTCTCTACTTTGCTGGCCCTCATCCCTACCCACTGTAAATTTAAGTATCATAAATGGTTTTGCCTACATTCTTCCAGATACCTTTAGAACATATTTCACATACACAGGTGGATTCACCTAAAATATATAATTATCTTTTAAATATTATATATATCACATACTCTCTATCTATCTCTCTCTCTATCTATCTATCAATTAACAAGATTTGAGAGTGGAAAAAAATCTCCATACAATATCTAAGATTAAAAAAACAATAAGTTCTTAGGTAGCTTTTCTATCTAAACTTAGCTAGGGTATTCAGAGATTGCTGTCTGGCAAGAAAAGCACTCCAGGATGTCTACTATGGACACTCAATATAGAATTCCCAAGCCAATTGCTGCTTCTTTGTCTCTCTCATTCTTTCTGTACTGGGGTCTACAGAGAGAAAATTCAGGGTTTGCCTGCCTCACTGGAAACTATTAAGAACCAGATGATGTGGACTTTAGTTTCAGTCACTGTTCTTGGTGTGGCATTTCCATGTCCAACCTCAAGGACAGCAATAAGGAACCCCTCGTCTCTAAAACCCAAGAGTCTGTACAATGTTTTAGTATGTTTATAAGTTGAATAAATAAGCCTGGTTTGTGAAAAGTTATGTCTCATTGAAGTGAGTGATGCATATCCTCTGAGCTGATAGGTTTCCAGTTCAACTGCCTGACTGGGAAGCATTTCTCTCTCCTTGTATGTAAGGTCAATAAGAAGCAAAATGTCTTCTTAATTTTTTAAAAATCTTTCTCTTCCCTCTTATATTACATCCCTACCGCAGATACCCTTCTCTCCCTCCTCCCAGGCTCTCCCTCTCTACCTTCTCTCTTCTGGAGACCTCCTCCTCCTCCTCCTTTCCCTTCATAAACGAGCAGGCCTCCCAAGGATATCACCCAGACTTGGCATATCAAGTCGAAATAGGACTAGGATCATACTCTCATATTAAAGTTGGATGAGGCAACCCAGTAGGAAAAAAAGGTTTCCAAAAGTAGGCAATAGAGTCAGAAACAGCCACCATTTCCACTATTAGGAGTCACACAAGATCACCAAGCTATTCAACCATAACTGTATGCAGAGGATCCAGTTCAGATCCACTAATGCAGCGTTATTTTCTTAGTTTCATAATCGTATATAGAAAGGGAGTGAGGATTCATACTTCATGGCAGCTTAAAGATAAAATGAGAAGACACTTATGAAACATTCAGACAAGTGAGGGATTAATTATGAAAAGTTTTATTAAGTTTGAAGTCACACTAGCATACATGATTTTCATGACTGCCATAATCTTAGCTCTCTGGTGTGCTCAACTTTAATAATTAATGATTTTATTAAATTAAAGAATAGATAGGTATTATCAATAAATAGGATGACTGCAAGCCTGGAATTGTGAGAGGTCTGGGGCCATTGAGAAAGGAGGTTGTGATAGGCCTTTCCTATGGGATTCAATAACAGCATTGGCATTGATTTTACTAAAAAGCATCTTAACCCCTTCACCCTTAGAGAGCTTGCTCACTCTGTATAGCATGAGAACGGTGAACTAAAACCACTTTCTCATTAAATTCTTTGTGCACAGGCTGGAAGTTGGGTCTGGTATTTGTCTCTCATTGTTAACATCAATTATTTTTTTTCTGGGGAAGTGGCCTTTTTGCATAAAAAGTGAATTTCTACTTTCTTTTCTTTACTATGGTTTATAATGTCAGTGCATTTTGCAGAGTAGATATGAGTAGAAGCAATGAGTATCATTTTTATATTTTGTTATGAAACAATAAAAGTGACTTTATCTTTTATATTTTATAATGGCCGAGTTTTAGATGAAATGGTTTGTGCTAGAGTAGTTATCATGGAATCACTGTTTGTATGTCTCTGCAGCAATCTTAAGCAAGACTTTGGGGCTAGCAGTAGTGCTTGTTTTAGATCTCTCATTCCAGGACTATTATCTATTCATTAACACATAGAACTATTGCTGCTCATGTAGTGTATTTAACTCCAAGTAAGTGAATAACCCTTACTGTTTTCCTCAGAGAACATGGAATTTGGAAGGTACAGAGTGAATCTTGAGCTCAGAACATGAAAAACAATTAGTAGGAGCAGGCCTCTTAGGAGAAAAATTCAGTCATTTAGAACAATATTGAGTTAGCATCCCCTGGGTGAAAGACTTTTGCTTGTGGGAGTGAGGAATATGGAAAGACTATTGGTGTAATGGTATATACTCTAAGTGAATAATCTAAGAGAAGATAATAAACTGATTGGAACTTGTGTCATGAATAATACCAGAGACATGGAGTCAGGAAGAAATGCCAATTTGCCAATTCCATAATGTGTTAACTTGTTTTTTTTTTTTTTTATTTCCTTCTGAACATTCTAATCATAGGATGAAACTTGGAGAGTATTCCAGTGTCTTTTCACTCAGCTAAGATTTCACAGGATGGGGTGATAAAAGACACCACTGTGTATTGTGACATCATCTCTAGTAAAGTTAATTATGCTTCTCTCATTGTTAACTTCAATCTCTTAGGAACTTATCACAGTTCTTAAATAAAACATACCTTGCACCAGCAATGAAATGCCACCAATGTTTTAAACTCTGACATATTTTTGGAAAGAGGAAACATCTAAGATATTTTGCTGGGCTCGTAAGATTTTAGGTTAAGAAAAAACACACAGAAGTAAGATCCTTCTCTGAAAAATAAGTTTTATTGATTTTTCTTGTTTTTAAGCACTTGGTTATGGCACTTTTTTTGGTCTTCTTTTCTCTTTCAAAGAGAATTAGCTTTTTAAATTTGCTCTTCTATTTATCTAGCTTTGAATTGATTAAATTAACCTTTAATTGTTCTTTTCTGGACCTTCTCTACTTATTGTTAGTCTGGATCATTGTTTCTCTTAAAGTTTTTTATTAGAATTTTTCCCATGGGGTTCAATTCCACTCCTGAAATTATAAGTTAGTCCCTATAAAGCAAAGCAAGACAAAGGGCCTTGGTAGGTAGATGCCATCTTTATTTAAAACAGACCCTGCTTGAGAGTTAGCATTTTAATAGTACCTGAAGCATATGCTACTCTTGCTGGCTCTAGAGCATCAACATCTCTTTGGGTTCAGGTGCAGTTCTTAGATTTTTCTTTGCATTTTATTCGTGACAACTGAGAATCTTATTTGGTTGTCACATATATGTCAAAGAAAAATCTTATATATACTATAACCTGTTCTTTGGTACAGTGTCAATCTGACACATGTAATTATATATTGAACTGTGGCAAACATTACTTCTTCTTTCCTTTGGTTCTTTTTGTCTTTTGAACATGGAGATTTGCATGCATATGAATGTATGGACACTTGGTTATCTTACATCAATGGTGTTACATTTTCTTGAATTTATGACTATAATGCTAAACAACATTTAATAGTAATATCAAAAATTATGGTTTATTCTTATAGTATTAAGATTCTTTAATTCTATTTTTAAAGATTTATTTATTTTTAAATTTTATTTATTTTATATATCTGAGTACACTGTAGCTGTCTTCAGTCATACCAGAAGAGGGCATCGGATCCCATTACAGATGGTTGTGAGCCATGTGGTTGCTGGGAATGCAACTCAGGACCTCTGGAAGAGCAGTCAGTGCTCTTAACTGCTGAGTCATCTCTCCAGCAAAAGATTCTTTAATTCTTAAACTGTCACGTTTTTCATTAAAATATATTTTTTTCCAGGACTTTTTAAGTACTCTGGTACTTTCATTCAATAATTTGTCATGCTTGATTTTATACATGTGTTAATTTAACAGAACATGTTTATCTTTTGTCTGGTGGAAGTCACCCTGTGTCATTATTTCAGAGTGAATATATATTACATATATATTACATATATATACATATATATACATACACATATATGTATATGTGTATACACACACACACACATATATATATATACACTTGTATATTGATTGCACAATAATATTTATTTAGTTTCATACATATTTAAGTCAAACTATACCACAAAATTTTGGAACAATATAAAAGATACACTGTAATAAAAGTGGTGTACAAAACAAAATGATATTTAACAATTTTTAAATAATAACAGAAAACCAGGAGAAATAGAGTTATATAAAATGATATGAAAATGAAAAGTGCCTTATGATTTGTTTTAGTGTATTAAGTCAGCTAGTCTTGAGTTTTGCCATACTGTGTTCTTTGTTCATGCTTGACAGTTAAGATTGTGCTTTTTGTGTTGATCTTTGTACTTCCAGTTTTTCTATATCCAAACATGACACTAATAAACTAAATACAAATTACAACTCTACTATTATTTTGATTTTCTTCATCCCCCTCTTTTCAAATTCTTTCTGGAAAATGGCTGATCCTAAACATCCGTGCCTTAACTGTAAGTTACATATCAATATAACAACTTAGTGAACCTTGATACAATGATATTACTGACAATTTAATAACACTAGTTTTCTTTACTGACAATCCCCATATTGGTGGTTTTAAAGTAGCAGGTAGGACTCTTGAAGGTGTTGTAAAGACCAGTGTCTTAGGAAGGTCTCCCCAGAAATAATTGTTGATTATTGTGTGAGCATACACGCGCAATGCAGTTACAGTGCATGTCAGTACTAGTAAGTCATGAGTGCACTTTTCAACAGTAGGCCTTCATGTAAACTTGCCAGTGCAAATGGCCAAGTTGGTGTAATTAGGTGTTAAGCATGTTTATCTCTTTTTAAAAATTATTTATTTATTTTTATTAATTATTTTATTCATTTACATTTCAAATGATATCCCTCTTTCCAGTTTCCCTTCAACAAACCCTCCCATTCCATTCCCCTCCCTTTGCTTCTATAAGAGTGCTCCCCCACCTACCCACCCACTCTTGCTTCACTGCTCTAGCATCCACCTATGCAGGGACATCAAGTCTCCCCAGAACGAAGGGCCTCCCCTCCCATTGGTGCCAGATAAGGTGATCCTCTGCTACATATGCAGCTGGATATGGGTTCCTCCATGTATACTATTTGGTTGGTGGTTTAGTCCCTGGGAGCTCTGGGTAGTGCTGATATTGTTCTTCTGCTCCTTCAATCCTACCCTGAGCTCAGTCTGATGGGTGGTTGTGAATATCTGCATCTGTATTAGTCAGGTGCTGGCAGAACCTCTCAGGAGACAACCACACTAGGCTCCTGTCACCAAGCACTTCTTGGCATCAGCAATAGTATCTACATTTGGTGTCTGCAGATGAGGTGGATCCCAAGATAGGGCAGTCTCTGAATGGCCTTCTCTTCAGTCTGTGCTCCATTTTTTGTCCCTGGTTTTCCTTTAGACAGAACCATTTCTGGGTTAAAAATTTTCAGATGGGTGAGTGGCCCCATCCCTCATCTTGGGGCCATGCCTATCTACTGGAGATGATCTCTACAGTTTCTTTCTCACCTTTATTGGGTTTCTCAGCTGATGTAATACCTGTTGGGTCCTGGGAGTGTCTCACTTCCCTGGCATCTGGGACTTTCTAGTGGTTACCCCCTATCCCCCATTCCCCACTGCTACCTATTTTTATTCAATTTTCTCACCCTCAGTACTTCTCTACTGTCCTGTCCCATACCTGTTCTTGCTCCTCTCCCTCCTTTCTCCTTCTCAGACCCCTCCCTCTCTCTGCCTCTTGTGATTATTTTGTAGTACACATTTATCTTTTTAAATGTTACAATGAAAGACTTACTAGACAAAGATAATCCTTGCCTTTTGAGTAAAGGATTTTAAGAATCATTTTGGGTCAGGCATTTTCCTATTCAAAAGAAAGAAAGATGAAAGAGAGAGGGAGACACACACACACACACACACATACATACACAGAGAGAGAGAGAGAGAGAGAGAGAGAGAGAGAGAGAGAGAGAGAGAGAGAAACTGGAGTTGAAGTGAAGTCAGATCTAGTCCATTCTTGGCTGGGAAAAGAAGCCTTGCAACAAAGATTTATGCAATATAAAAATGACTTTTCCTGTCTTTTAGGGAATTACATCCCTAGTATGATGTGTGAAGGACAGTCTATTCTATATAACTCCTGAAGTGTTTGTTCTTCAGGATAATGAAGGTGTAAGTGTGTGCTAACCTTCTTTTCAGTCTTACAGCCTAAGGCATTTTTCCAATTCATTCATTAGGTCCCACCTGTCTGATCTTTCCCAACGTGAATACAAACAAAAGATCCCTATTACTTCCGTACTCTACGATGCATATATTTTGGAGAGACATTGATGTATTTGATTATATCTATGTGCTGTTTCCCCCTTTCTTGTGCCATTTTCATTTCATGCAACAAGCCACAGAAATGATGTGCAATATGTGACTTCCTTCTTCACCTATCCATAGTATGATACAATTACTGTGCTCCTGTGTGTTCCTACACAAGTGAGACCTAAGTGAGACATATTCAGTCAATAGATTCCCTGTTGGCTGTATCAACCTTGTTTTCTACTAGAGATTTGTTGTCATAAAAAGGAAGATACAGTATCTAGAAGTGCAATTATTGGTGAAACCGAATTCCTTAAATTTTGAAAGAACAGTAAAATTATCAATGTAACACATGAAAACTATGTAGTTACTTATTATGAAGTAATCCTGGATGTCCAGGATGTCTCTCAGTTTATATTTTCAGTGAACAGAAATACAGTTTGAGATTCTTGGAAAGAATTCAATTGGCCATTTGGGACCATTCCTAACATAGCATCCTGCTCCAGATCATTTCACTATGTGGACTTGGGGGCTTTAGAATTGATAAAAGGGGAAATTAAAAAAAACAAAACAAAACAAAAAAACCCACTAGCAACCATCATAATAAAAGCAGTAAGCTTGTCAAGTAATACTAGTTATAAAAATGTTGCCAATGTCACATGTGGGCTAAGAGCTAAAGTGACTGGAATGTTGATATGCCTACTGTGAAGGTGGGACCTTTCCTGATGAATTAATTTTTATTTCCTATAATCAGTATAGATGATTCCTTTATAGATAATGTTTCTTCAGTTAAAGACTATTTAAGCTCGCACCCAAGTAAAAGTTGAAATAAATCATAACAGCTTCCAATCTAACTCCCACAGACCCAGCCTCCTCTTACTGAATTTTCCAATTTCAGGTTTGAATATGTCTCAAGCTACTTAGAGCTCTTCAGTGACATTCCGGTCTTTGCCTGTGTATAGAGAGCTGTACTGGATTTTGCAATTCAAACAACATCAGGGTACCAGAAGTTCTGATTAGTATTGGGACACAGCTATTGCTACATTCCTAAATCCACATACAGAACGGATATTTCTGCAATTCCCATTGGGAAATTAGAAAACAGAGTGAACAACAGTGAAGAATTGCTACCTTTAGGATGATGACAGTTAAAGAATCTCTGAGTTACATGAGCTAAACAGCAAGGGATACAATGCATCTTTGTAATTTGGATCAAACTCACCGCTTTACTTTTCCAGCTTTCCATTTGCAAGAGACTCTATGAGTTTGGGTAGAGTTTATGCAATGCATAAAAACAATATTAAATAATATTCAGTGCTAGCAACAAGCACTATTAATAATTATAAAATAACAACACTTATGAAAAAGGAGCTAAAGGAGTTACAGTATTTTGCATATAGTTATTAGCACAAAGAATAATATGGGAAAACATAAGTGAAGCTGGGAGTTCTTGCCTTTATTTTAATGCTGTATAAATGTTCCTTGGCACTTCATGATGGCTCATCTTTTCCTGAGTAATGTCTTATTCCTTGCCTTATAATTCTTAATTTTCTTATAATTCTTAATTTAAAATAATTCTTATTTTCTTTTATTATGATAAGACTCTCTGAAAGGCAACTATTGGTAAAGCTGTGTGTGTGTGTGTGTGTGTGTGTGTGTGTGTGTGTGTGTACCTGTGAAAGCCAGAAAATTCTGGTAGATAGGATCTCTCAGTTAACCTGGAGTTCCTTGACACATACACTAGCTGACTAAGTGCTTCAGCCGTTCTTTGCCCATCATGTCCCAGATTAACCCATGGAAGCCCCAGGAATCCTCTAGTCTCCTCCCACTTCACCACTGGGCTTAAGGACATGGACTATGTATGGTGCTTTTCACCTCAGTGCTGGGAATTGGACAAAGTACCTTATGGATGTGTATCATGCGCTTAACTGACAGAACAATATCCCCAGCCTCCAAAAGTTGTATAAAGTTTCAGAATAACTATTTTAAATTATATATAGGATGAAAGAAAATCAAGGACAAAATGCAGATACTTGTATAACATAAAACACATTTCCACATTTTATTAATTAAAGATAATTGCATTCAGGTATTCCCCCCCACCCCAAAAAAAGAAAAAACTACAGAAGAGACTAATTTAAAAGGGTGTTTTGTGTACAGGATTGAAAGTGAGGGTTATTTTCTCCTTAATTGTGTTTCAAATTAGTGTTACCTATCATCAAATCGATTGATAATGTTCTTTTCCACAAATATCCTTAGTTTGCATGCTGAAGCTATTGAGGACTTAATTTGGCCCAGAGTTGGCCTGTAGTTTGCTGACTCTGTCCTTAGATTTAGAAAGCACAGGAACCAATATACATCCTTCAGATTAACACACTTAAGAAAATTTGAGTCTGGTTGAAATGCCTCAAATTCTGACCACATTGGAGTGTGAAGAATGATTTGGGAGAGTCTAGGGTACCCTGGTTTCTGAAAGGCTCTAGAATCCTTACTAAGCTTCATTTGTCTTTTCAGACTTTCATGTTTACAAAGTGATTAGACAGAGCTGACATGTTCTTAATGACACATTTACAGATGTGTGGCCAGTTCAGCAGGAAGAAGACCAATTGAAGAAATCACCGAGGGGTGCTCATCTATTCCCTGCTCTCAGAAGAGAACATGTAAGGGAAATGGACAATTGGAAAGAAATGTATTCCTTCATTCCCACCTCTTCTATCCAAAATCATTATGGAGAGGAGAAGGATACTTCACAGATACTCACAATAGTGTTTGTGTAAATAATAAAATTTCAATGCCATTCCTTAGTATTATTGTCACTGAAAGTTGAGAAAAGAAGGTGTGCAGAAATCTCAGTAGTGGTAGCATGCTTTCCTTCTCCTGCCATGCCATGGAGAACATTCTGTGAGCCCCAACCAGAGAAAGTGTGTCTTCCATGCTGCTGCTAATTCTGACTGTTGAGACAAATGGAGTCAGTGTCTAGAAAGCATCCACATGAGTCTTCATAGGAACACAAATACTTGAAGAGTATTTTATTATATTTTTTAAATTGAGATTTTCTTAATTTTTATTTTACATGATAGAGTGTTTTGCCTGCAGACATGTCTATACATCCTATGTTTGCAGGACTCACAAAGTCCAGCAAAGGGCTTTGGATGCTTTAGAACTGGATTTACAAATGACTGTGAGCCACCAGGTGAGTGCTGGGAATGGAAGTTGGCATTTCTGGAAAAATAAGTGTTCTTAGCTGCTAAGCCATCTCTCTAGCTCCCACTTGAAAGTTTTAAACTAATTTAGCATCACGAGAAGTAGAGTGGAAGCAACCGAGAGGAACCATTGAAAACTTAGTTCAAGAATGATAGAATTGTCTTAAAATAATCATTGTTGGGTAAGCTTGAATGGTGATTGCCACACTTTGGTAGGAATCAGGACGCTGGCCATCTGTGTCAACATTGCCTTTTCAAGGGAAGGGATGTGGCAAAGAGCCCAGAGAAAAAGAGAGAGTGAAGGAAAGTTGCACTTACAGACCATAAGTCAGTTATGAGTTTGGGCTTAGGGAAGGCATGAGGATTTCTAGCAGAACCCTGAGACCTCAGTGCAGAATGGATAAGGATAGCAGCTTGTTTAGAGAAAAAGGAAGAGATGACAGAGTCAGCAGGTCCATAGTTGACAATGCAGAGATTGGTGTGAACATAAGGCTGGGCCAAGTGCTTTCCTCACAAGTTGGACTCAGGTTTAGAACGCTGTCTGAATTCTATTGAATTTAGTATACTGACTTAGGACTTATGTACTCTACAATGATGTGGTCTATGGAAAAGGGCAAGTTCTTTGGATGACAGTGAACTTCAAAGAGAAATCATGTGCCTTGTAGTCAAGTTTGGTGATTTCATTTTTATTTCCTCTTTGGAAAATAAATTCCATTTCAACTCAACAGACTTCAGTTCTTTTTAATATTAAAGCAGTGCATGCCATTGATGAACATCAAACCAATCCACATTCATGATGATTGATTTCTCTCTATTCATTGTATACTGAGGACCCAGTGAGTGCTGTGTAACATTTCAAGAATGAACTTGACATGAAGTCTTGAGAGAATGGATTAAGTAGTTGTATTACTTAAGACATAGTGGTTTACTGCTAATGAAGAGGGAGATGGTATTGCTGCAGAAATATAAAGAAGGCAATAACTAACATTTTGTTTCCTTTCTAAATAAAGAATGCTTTATTCACTACATGGGTGGTTTTCAGACAACATATCTACTAAAATATAGGAGAGAGACTTATTTTTAAGAGTTGTCTACATCTA
The DNA here is from genome assembly GCA_019843965.1 of Rhynchomys soricoides. Classification (NCBI taxonomy): domain Eukaryota; kingdom Metazoa; phylum Chordata; class Mammalia; order Rodentia; family Muridae; genus Rhynchomys; species Rhynchomys soricoides. The sequence goes on from JADRCH010000167.1 coordinate 9,032,517, forward strand.
ACCCCCAAATCAAAATTTTCTCCTATAAAATCACAAGCACAATAAATAATCTCTGGATTAAATAAAAATTACTGTGGTATTTGTCTATTTGAATCAGGCACAAAATTTCCTGCTTGAGTATTAACATTAAGCATCACAGAATATGTCAGATTTTAGCTGTATGAACTGCTCCTACTCAAATCAATTAGATGAGGGGTAAAACAGGACATAACAGATATATTTCTTAAACATCATTGTGATGAATATGGAAAGGATCAGGTAAGGATAAACTTAGTGATTATGAATATTAGAACTCTAGAAGACATTTTAACCCCCTTGTATTGAATCTCACTAAAATAGAATAATTGTCAAAAGATCTAGTTACCATGGTGATACATCTTTTAAGAGTAGGTAACTAACATCACTCAATTGTAGTACCAGAAAACATTGAATACAATTTACATGATTTTTCTTTCCTATTTCAGTGTTAACCTTTTAATTATATAAGAATACTATAAAATTATGCTTTAGGGGCTAGAACCAATTGATAAGGAAAGATTGCATTATGAACCATTCATTAGAGATTGAGAGAAGCATATATTTCTGTAAATTTATTGTTTTCCTGTTGTATAAAATATAATACAATCTGACCATTTGAGAACTAGGAAAGACAGTTACTATGGAAAAATATTATCCCTGTAAGTATGCTATTCACACACATCTTATACAAATTTAAGTGCATACAAATACATGTTCACATATAAAAGCATTCAGTTATGTATGCACATATGCATTTATACAAAAACACATGCATAGACATATATGCAAGCACGTAGACACTATACAAAAACCACATCCACACACAAATACACAATACACACATTTATACAGACACATCACACATATAAACAGGTGTACAAATTCACACAAGCACCCTCATAGATATAAACACACATATACATGCATATACTCACTGCACTAATACATACATATATATACATATAAAAATATTGGTATATATGTGTATACTAATAAACATATAAACACACATACATATAAATACACACATGATAGCAAATGTACATATATGCAAACAGTTTCACACATATGCATACAGACATACACATATACTCATTCATTTACACACAAACACATTTAGATACATGCACAAACATGCACATACAAAGTTATGCACAATCACACACACACACACACACATATATATACATATATATATGCTCATACACATACACACCTATATACATGCATATAAAAATACACTGATACACACACACACACACACTCAAACTCTGAACATAAAGTATTTAGCAAAATGCTTACCAAGAAAATGCTTTTGTGTGCTTGATGGTTGTCTAATAGTCAGTTCCTATTTCCTGACCTGCTTTCCTTCAGTCCTTCCTTCTTTGACGTTTAACATGTCTCTATAGACAACTTGTTTTGTAACAGTCTATGTTGGATCTTGTGGTGGTCTGGATGAAAATGGCCCTCATAGGCCTCCATGAATGCGTGGCCCCCAGTTGGTTAAGCTATTTGGGGAGGGTTAGGAAGTATGTATGATCTTGTTGAAGGGGGTGTGTCACTGGGGTCAGAGATTTCACAAGCTGACAAGTTTTGTAGTTAGTTCTCTTTGCCTCACCTTTGTGGATCAGATATGAGCTCTAAGCTGCTGCTTCAACACCATGCCTTCTTGCCTGCTGCCATGATGTCTGTCACCATGATCATGGACTCTAACTCTCTGTAACCACAGATCTCAAATTCAATGCTTTGGTTTATAAGTTGGTTTTGGTCATAGTGTTTTGTCACACCAATTGAAAAGTAACTAAGACAGATCCTGCTTTCCGTCTACCTTGCTTTCATGCCCCTTTGTCTTGTTAATTTTCTTTAAGCAACAACAAGAATAAAATGTAGAACTAGAATGTGAAGATAGGATAATATTGGCTAGATAAGCAAAGATTGTGAAGTAGTATACTGTTGGAACAGCAAGACCAGGTAGCCTTATATTTGGGATTTAGGAAAGAAGAAGCAATAGAGAAGACCAGTCATGAAATATAATAGCAGGTTAGAATTTGGTTTCAGGATGAAGGTGAAGGAGCTATAATGAAGAGTCTTCCTGTTAGCACTGAGAGGATGTTTGTGTTTTCCTACTGCATCTATCAAGCTTGACGTGCTTGATGTGGAATTCCTGCAACCAAATTAGTATGAAGCTTTAGCAAGAGGCTGTGGTAGAGCTGGTAGGATTGTCTTTAGAACTACAGCCACATCAGTCCATAAAGAGCATTCCTTAGCACAGCAGAAATGAGAAGCATAAACACAGTTAATGAAGAACAAAAGGTGAATTCTGACAGCTTTCAATCTCTACCAGATATAATGTTCTCTCCTTGGCTTCCTTTTATATGCAGTCCCACTGCACTGGCCTAGAACTCACTATATAGACAAGGTGGCCTCATATTTATAGAGATCCAACCACTTCTGCTTCCCAAGTACTGGGAGTGTCGGTAGATTTTTAAGTGAGCTTAAGAAAACCCAAAGTGTCAGTTTATTTCTATATGAGTCAGTATTGTCACTTCTTGTGAAACAAAATGGAATATACAAATAATTTATTCAAGGAAACTAATGTATCTGTAAGCTTGAATGCAAAATTTTGTGTTGTCAAAACATACATCATTTCAACTTAATGTACATTACAATTTTGAACTAACAGATATGAATGTACTCATTCAAAATGCAGCATTCAGTGGAGAGTTAGGGGGTTGGATAGGTATGCCTGCTGCTAAAACAGTTTGATAACTACTTGGTGGTTATCAGTAGCATGCCTTTGAAGGGAGAATGTCACCAGCAGTTGCAGTGTTACAGTCTCAGATGAAGAAGAATGCTGTTATTGCTTCCTACACATGCTAAATGCTCCTGGATAATTCAGCTCTTCAAGGAATTGGCCGTCTGAATAAGTTCCCATTCTCTCTTCCCTTTCTTTTGGGTAGGGATGGGACAAGCGTTTGTGCAGTGTTTGGGGACTGTTTAGGAAAGGATGGGTTTGCTCCGACTAGATTGATGGTATTTTAAGTTTTGTCTCTCGGAGGAAGATTGTTAATAAAAACAGCAAGTGGGAAATGGGAAATACAAAAGAGAAGGCAAGTGTGAAGGTAAATGGCCAATCCAGGGGCAAATGGGAGACCCCAAGGGCAGAGAATGCTGTTTGAAGTTTTTATAGGCCTATTCTTTGTTGTTGTTGTTGTACTATCTTTGTTCCCAAGAAAACTGCAAAGAGGAACTCAGCATGAGTCTCAGTGAGATTTGTGACCAGTGGCTCTGGGGATGTACCTAGAATAGAGGGACAACTGAAGCTTCTTAAGGACATTTCCTTCTGAAGAACACAGGATTTCAGGAATCACAACACTAGGAAAACAAAGTATTAGCATTATTTTAAGATAATATTTTCCTGTGAGATTAAACATATTCTGAGGTGAAACAGTTCTTTAAATTTAAACCATGAGCAAGGTTTTAAAAAAGGAGAAAAAAATGAAAGGTAGAAAGACTATACATGTTTGAAATAATTTTAGTGTAGATTTTATTATAAATTTGGAAAATTAAGATCAAGTAGTATTGTGAGTTGCTTGTGGATCTTTATCAAGCATTCAACTAGCAAAAATTTTCTGGAAAAATCATCATGAGCCCAGTGGTTTTTATATTGACTATTAGTGGGTGTTAAAACAATCATCTTAGTATAATGCAATTAGATATTTAACAATAACTAATAAGCCAGCTTGAGGCAGAAAACTGGTGCATACATATATATGTATACATATATACACTAAATTTCTATCTTATGCAAGGATTGTTGTGACAAAGCTGTAGTCATAGCAGTCTTTTTTTTTTTTTTTTTTCAATGAGCAGCTAACATATTGAGTGGGAAGGTGCTTGTTCCATTTCCAGTCTTTTCAAAATGAATTCTGAAGGTCTGTGTGACTTCCCAGAGGCTGAGACCTGTAAACACCAAGTTCTGAGTTTTCTTAGAAATGAGTGCATTGTTGGTGGGCCTCACATGCCTTGTTATTGTGCTGATTCAGTAGACTGAAAAGACCCTTATCAAAATTCTGTTTTCAGCGATGTAGAGCACTCATTCTAATACATGTTTTTATTTCGCAGCAGTTGCTCCTTAGGACAACACAGAGATTCTCTACAGGGCAGGTGGGGTCCCAGAGGATTTGAGCTTGTCTGTACATACAAACCAGGTTGATCTTCCTATTTTTAATATTTTTTATGTTTTTATTTTTTTGAGATTACAATATCATAGCCTTTTTCATTAATTATTGTTGCATACATGTTTGTACATGCATATATATTCCTAAATATAACCCACTCAGCCCATATGTTGTTACTTGTATGTATGTTTCCAGGGCTGGCCATTCATTGTTTGATAACCTATTGGTGAACTCTTCCCTGGAGAAGATTTCTAACATCCTCAGCATCCCTTCATTGCTTATTGTTTTTTGTGTATGGTTGAAGCCATGTAAGCTTACTTCTTTTAACTATGGGATGGCCATTAGTGTCAGTTTTGTTCAGCCCACTGTGGGCAGATATGTCGGTGAGACTTTTTGTGTGTAGATTCTGAGGTTACAAGGAGACACAGTCTCACAGCAAACTCCCTGATGATACCAATGTGAAAATGTCTCTTCTCTCCACAATACTACATACTCAGAGTTGTTTTCTTTTTTCCAAGAAAATTATTAACTTTCTTTGTAGTATGTCAAAGTCTACTGGTATAGAGAGAATGCCAGCCTTACATAGGTAAATTACATAAGCCATGTACGCAGGAGATATGTACCAAATGCATTCAGAATCATAGGTATGGATGTGTGTATATATATCATATATATATATATATATATATATATAATTTTTCTATATGTGTTTCTATTAATATTAATATGATCTTTGGAGTTACTTACTTATATGCCTTAAAACAGATTGATTAACCTGGGGTCATCACCAGGTCCAAGGCCATCACAAATAAATAAATAAATATATATATATATATATATATATATATATATATATATATATAATATTATATATATTCATTTCTATATAACATATACATTTTCATTTCTATTTTTGAGGTTAGCATTTTCTTGGAGAAAAGTAAACCAAAATATACATTAGATTGTGGATTCTACCCTTGAGACCTAATGACAAGCAATTAAAGAGTATATTTTGCCATAGAAGCCTTGAGGCTATAAATTGTTGCTTAAGGGTGTTTTGACAAATTTTTGTTTCATAGGATTTTGAAACTGAGCTATTTTTTATATTATCAGTTCATTCTATAACACATTTAGCCTTTGGTTAAAATTGTGTTTTCAGACATAAAGTATACATTCTAGAATAACAGGGTGCAGCAAATCTTCAAGGCTAAGTGGAACTTCTGGGAATAAATGTGTTCATTAATTGAAAAAAGTTTTCCTTTATGCAGACCTGGACAAGTCAATTTGCGTTCTCATATTTCTTTCTTTGTTTGTTATTTTTGACTTTTAAATTTTTGCTGATAATATATGCAACAATTTTTTTTTAAAATCATACTCATAAGCATATATATATATATATATAACAATCTTGGATCTGGTGATGGCCCCAGGTTAGCCTGCCCCAGGTTAGCCTGTTTCATGGATTACAAGTAATTTTATTTAGGTTAGAGAGAAGGTCTTTGAAAAATATAGATATTTTCTCCAAGTTAAATTCATGTCATTTTAAAACTGATTATACATACATACATACGTACATACATATCCTTGTACATGTTAGCTAAACATAGTACTACTGGGCTATACTCTCCAGCCCCATTTTGTTTTGTTTCCTTGTTTGTTTTTAGAATGGATCTTATTCTATAGCCTATGCTGTCTTTGCAGGATCTCTAAGAAATCTTCCTGTTGGTTTTTGATCATTCTCAAAGCTGTGATTGAGGGTCCTTCCCCCTTCTTTCTGAATGCTCTTTGCAACTGCAGATTAAGAGTGAATTCTGTGACTTCTTGGGATAACTTCTGATATCCTATCAGTTACATTTCTTCACATGTTTTCCCCTGTGTTGCATGTTTTACTGGGCACCTCTTCAGTTGTAGAGTAGTCCTTGGACCTGGTGATGGCCCCAGGTTAACCTATTTTAGGGGTCAGAAGTGCTATTATTTAGGCTAGAGAGAACCCTTTGGGAAAAAAATAGATATTTTTCTCTAAGTTAAATTTATGTCATTTTTTAATACTGATAACAGATAGGATGTCTCATATCATCTATAGCAACAGTTTTTAAAATTATTTTAATAAACTGTAACTGCTGGCTTTTCCACCCACACTCCAGTTCTGGATATGACTTTGAGACTTCATTACATATTAATGAATGCCTACACCATTAACTTGGTCTTGTTCCCTGACTAGTTCATAACTTAATTAACTCATCTATTGTATTCTTTGTCTCCTCTAGTTTGGGATAAAATTCTTTCTGTGTCTGACTCTATTCCAGAGTTTTTCTCTCCTTTCCAGAACTCCCACTTTCTATTTCCTGCCTCAGCTAATTGGTCATTCAGATTTTTATTGACAGATGATGCTTCCATATAGTACACAAGAGATTCTTTCTATAATTCCCCCTCTTAGTCTAATAAAAGGCTCTTTATCTTTCGACAATAAATTATAAACCATAATAACAATTATGAAAACTATCAGGTAAGACTATAATCACAATGTCTAGTCCTTATTTATTTGACAGTCTTAGAGACTATTATCTATCCTATCTTGGTGAATTCTGTATCTAAATTAATTTCTATCATAACTTGCATTAACAACCAAAAATATTTTCTTAGACCTTAAAACATTTTCTCAAATTCCAAAGCATCAGAGACCTGAGGGGCGATAAATATAACCTGAGCATGCAGGAAGTGTACTCAAACAACTTCCAAAGTTCTAGAAACTAGAGGGATAGTCGGTTGCCTGGAAAGCCCCTCAAATTTTCTGTTTTGTCTTAATAGCATCATGATTGTCCTCTGGCCCAGAATATCTGAAAGATTTTTTTCTGCAAAGCAGGAAATATGAAGGACTGCTTACCCTGTCTTGACAAAGTTCAGCAGTCAATGACCCTGCTTATTGTCTGTCCAGTTTGGACAGCATACTGACAGTAGTTGAAGCAATGGCAGTTTCTTGCCCATTGACTAGCTTGCCACATATGACTCAAATGCCATAAAAATGTTCCTTGATGTTAATAATCTTCTTCAAAGCAGAATGGGGTGCTGCAGAGGAGATGACATATCTCATTGTCATAAAAACCTTTTGTTAATAAAACATCCTTAAATGCCATTTTTCTATTGATCTCTTAAGTTTTTGAAGACCATTTATTTATCTATGGTATACCTGAATAGGTAAACATTGTTTGTTTTTAGCTATTTACTATCTGTTCAACCTGGAAGCATATTTATGTAATTAATGAAGCTAGGACCTAACATGACCATAAGTTTGGTTGTCTCATTTCTTAATATCCTAAAAGTTTGCAATAGCATGTTTTGAAAGGACTAGAACTTACTATTGCATTTTAAAGAAATACGTAAGTACCATACCTTAAATATGTAAGGTACAATACCTTAAATATGTAAGGTACAATACCTTAAATACGTAAGTACAATACCTTAAATACGTAAGTACAATACCTTAAATACGTAAGTACAATACCTTAAATACGTAAGTACAATACTTTAAACTGAGTTGATATGTAGTATGTTTTAACAAAATATAATCCTATTCTGCCACAAAGTTTGTACCAATGTAAAATTCTGTCTTGTTGTTCTTTGGTCTAAAAGTAGATTAACTAATCTAACTTTTTATTCTGTAATTCCTGTATTCCCCCTTTTTCTTTTCATGTCTGCAGCCAAGACTTTTAGGGGAACTTCCTTTGTCAAATCTTATTTTTATCAATTTGGAAGTAAGCCACAGTTTTTCTTCTCCTGTGACAGAGCCTCTCCCTAGCCTCTTCCCTCCATTTTGAAGTTAAGACATCAGGCTGATTTAGTTCAGCAGATTTTTCCATAATCCTTTCAGCAGGTGTTGTTTTCTGTTTATTGGCATTCACCAATGTTAAAGTTAATAACATTACATGGTTTATCTTTGAGGGCCTTTGTTACCTCATTTTGTTTGGTAAGCATCTCCTTTAAAGTATGATTAGACTCTCTCTACAATTGCATGTCCTGTAGAATGGTATCTTCAGAACTTAAGACAAAACAAACCCTTGGAATTCTGAATATGTATTGATAGTATGGTGTATCAATATGTCCGTATATCTTAATTTTCCAAACTCAACAAAATGAAACATCTATCTATTGTATGACATAGTTCTAAGGTAGCATCAAACATAATCTGTACTCTTATTTCACTATATTTCATCTCTTTGGGTTGACATATTCTAGTAACCCAAGCCTTTGAAGATTTTTCTTATCTGGAACTATCTGCTGTTCTAGATTGAATTCTTCTGAAACAACTTTATTCTAATTTCTCTTAAAGACAATATATAAAATTGTAATTGTTACTGAAAAATAACCACTTGTATGCTGATAAGTGAAACAAAATTATATAGGATCCAGGTATAGAATGTCATTGCATTCTCAGAAAATATTTTTCTTTTTAATCACCAACTCTTTTCTTAATGACTTTACTTTCTTTTTTCGAACTAAGGATTTCTTCCTATAATTTTTAATACCCAGTTTATTTTCTCTTTTTTTTTTTTTTTTTCTGAATGAAGTAGTTTTAGAGCATGCTGTTGACGTTTACTTGCAGGCTGTTGAATCAAAGTCGATCAAGAGCCTGCTCATTTTTCTGTTCACTTAGGAGTCATTCATTTACCCTCAGATGCTACCACACAAACAGGATGCAATAATGTTGGGATTTACAACATCATAGTAATCAATTTATAGCAGAATGCACTTCTGGCAATTGTAGATAAATACTTTAAAATTCATGTACATTTACAAGATAAGGTGCCAGGGAGAGTGAAAAAACGATTAGCAGAACGTTGTTTTTATCAACACTGTCCACATGACAGACTTTCTTGGGTTGAATGCATCTATGCTGTTTGTTGACTGCCTTGTGGTTTTGGAATATTTGACTCACAGCAGCAATGTATGATTGAAAGGGAATCAGTACGAGGGGGAGCAGAGCTTAGTTCTATGCTATGTTCATGGTGAGAATTTTAGCAGCACATTTGTTCTCTGTGGGTCTCAGTTGGCTTGCTTGTGACATGAGAAATTGAGACAAGAATCTTTAATGGAGTAACACTAAGGAATGTATTGGTTTTACAAGTCAGTAGCTTGGAATTTTATTGTCATAGTCATTTATAGTTTTGATTTTGTGTCTGTCAAATTGTGGAGATATCTGGGATAATTGATAGGTTTCTATAATCCTTTTGGTCATCATCAAAACAGAGATCTAAGCTAAATATGACAAGTTCAAATGTCTGGATTTTATGTCAGCTACAAAAATGAGTAAAGAAAGAGAGAATAAGAAACCTGGTAACCCAGTGATTATGTGTTCTTTCTGAGGGGATACCTGTTGACTTTACAGATCTATGCCAGATCTTCTGACCTTTAAGGGAAAGCTATATAAATGGCCTTTCGTATGAACTCTCAAATTGTTAAATTTTAACAACTAAATACAATGTGTATTAAATTAAATATTCAGTAGTTTGGAACACATACACTTGATACTAGTTTGGATTTCTGCTTTATTTCAGTGGTTTTTAAACATTTTTCTCACAACTATGCATTCCCCCATTGTAATCTAGTAATCCCATGATTCTTTTGTGTTTATATGTGAAACTCATTTCTATAACAGCATACATAATGCAATTAAGTTTCTATTTTATTCTATATAGCAGATTTTGTTGATGCAAAATACAGCTCCTTAAAGTTAATAAAAACAATTTATTCTGAGCCAAATGCAAGTGACCATGATATGGGACATGGATTCAGGATGCTTCAAATAACATGCCCTAATGTGGAGTTAGCTGCATGAACATTTTATAGTGACATAATAAAAGAAAGTTATAAGTCGAAGCATTTACTAATCTTCAAGTGAGTGAGCTACAACAAAAATGAGGGAAACTATATTACATAAATCTCAGAAGCTATCCGAACTTATCTTTCAGGTTATTATGAGTAATTGAACTGCTAAAACTATATTTTAAAGTTTTACCTGGCATGTTAGGAATATAGGTAGACAGTGTTTGACTATGTGGACTAAAGATAGCCCAAGATAATTTGATTCTGGATTTGAAATGTGCGATTGTTTCCTTTCCTATGTTTGATCAGTTCATTGGCTTCTACAGCATTCCATCTCTTCTCATCATATGTTTCTATTAGTTAGATTTGTAGGTATGGCATTGTCTGGGCAGTTCTGTTCATAGGTTCCCTATTGGTCAAACATCACGTATTATGTACACATAGACCAAGAACTTTAAGTCTGGTAGTGCTCGGAAGGCTTATTCCTAGGATCACAGAAAGATGAAGTTAGTGTGGGGCAGAAAGCAGTCTTTAGGGGGAAATATGGTTGTTAAAACCATTAAGAAAGATTCACAGATCCTTTGAATATCTGCAGTCATCACAGTCTGGACATGATGTTCACTCTGTTTCTGCCCATGCATCTGTCTTTACATCCATGTGACACAGTAGTAAGATTATATCATAAGTTCAAATAATCAAGAATACAGATAGTAGATGAAAGAAATAGGCATTTTTTAAACTCACACAAAAAATCACACTGTTTAAGCGGGCTGACTATATATAGTTTCTGCCATGTCTACCTATTCATATTTTGTGAACTATTTTACGTGATGTTTGCTCTATTTGCAATGATTTATTATTTTTTCTTTTTCACAACTTCATGCATGAGCACCGAATCTTTATTATTTCTCCACTCCTTCCTCTCTCTCCCATATTCAATGTTTTCTTCTTTAATTACTATTCAGTTTCTATCACATAGACATGTATATAAAACCTACTAAGTCAACTGATCATTTTTTTATACTAGAATATATTTTATACTATATTGATTTTACAGCCATAACCCTATACAGAGTTTGGCCAAATTTAAATTTAGAAAAGGCTCAGGTTTAATGTCCAGATCATTGCAGCATAGTTTTAGCCAGTACTTTTATTTGTCTTACTATTTGGATACTATACCAAATTATAGTTTAGACAAGTAAAAAGCACAGTCACATTTCAGAGGAACTCAGACAACATTTCAGTGTCATTTTAAAACCCCTCCAAACTGTCCTTTCTCCCATGCATCAAACAATAGTGGCTGACACAGAAACAAGCAGTCAGAATCATAAGAAGTTAGGATTCCATAGATGTTGTGGATGTAGCAAAATCCAATTAGATATTTCATAATCACAAAGAGAAATGGAATTCTGGAGGCAAAGATTTCATCATGTTGTCATCTACTTCTCTTTTGTGAAAGTTAATTTGTGTCTAGTATTCTTCCAATTTAGTAAATAAAATATGGTTCCCCCAGACCTACCTTTAGAGGTTTTAATTTTTATTACAGGATTATCTTCTAATTATGTGTACGTTTAAAGGGCTATGTACATAGGAATGCAGTCAGGAAGCAAAGAGAGATGAATGCTGATGTTCAAACTGCTTTCTTGTTTTCATGTGGTCTGAGCCCCCAGTCCCTGGAGGCGTGCCACACACATTCAGAGTGTGTGTGTTCACCTCAGTTAACCTGATCTGCATAATTCTTCACGGGCAATCCCATAGGCTTGTCTCTTGGTGATTCATGGTCCTGTCCACTTGATAAGAAATACTAATCATCAAAATAGCACAAGATAAGTTAGCTCTGTATTTTCAACCTCTCCACCTCTCACAGTCGTGAATTTCTAATTAGTCCAACAGCCTCCTAGTAGATGTGTGGGGTTTTTACCTTAGGAAAATTATCTATTCTATTGTGAATTTTTAATCTAATAATAAATTTCTCTCAAAAAGACTCCTCATATAGTTATTAAATAACTTACAAATCACCAGGGGATTGTTATTTTCATTATTGTTTGTGAAAAAACCTAGATGGCAGTATTGTTAAACATGAATAGGACTGGGGATGTAATTATGTCACAACTTCAAATATGAAAATAATTGTTATAAAATACATATAAAAAGCATTTGGGAATAGCTGCCCAGAATCTAGACTTCCAAAATACTTTATAGTCAAGTTCTTCAGCTTAGAATCTTAAGGAATATTTCATACCTTCTCTGAATATACTTCTTTCTGAGTTGTGTGTAAAGCCTCTGCTTCTAGACCTGACCTGCCACCAGCTAGCATGGAACAGAGATGGGTTTTACCCTGTAGCCATGACAACAAAATAAGCAAAATAGCACAGTGGTTATTAAGCATATAATAATGGTTACAGTCTGTTATTACTGTCTAATAGAAGGGAGGTAGTACAAGGGAACACCCACTTGAGTTTCTGTCCACCACTAGTCTCTATTGCTTCCCAACGTCACACTGTCTTAGAAGATAATGGTGTAGACAGGATGGAGACACTTAAGTCAGGACACTGTGATACAGCTTCCTTGAGGTCACTAAGTATGGTAGGACTTTTCAGTGATGCAGCTGTGGTTTGTTCACCAATGTTCCAACGAGTATCCAATCAACCATAGTCTTATAGTTAAGGACAATAAACTGATCTGTTCACCAAGCTGGACTTGTATAGAATTTATTTCTTTTGTCTGTCATTGGTACCAAACATGAGTTAAGTGATTATTTATTAGTATCTTTGCAGGAAATTAATAATGCAACATGAGAAATTATGAATTCTGTGTAATCCAGATAACCAGTAAATTTAGAATTAATAGTTCTAAGAAGACAGAGCTAAAAGAAAGACATGGGAGAATATTTGAGAATACATAGGAACATATAACTGAGCATAATACCTCTTTTTAATAAAAGAGATCATTTTCTTCCCTTTAGTCAAAACAGGTAGCTTGTGTAGATATATATTCACATGGTCTGTAGAGATATGCATCTCATTTTCCAAATGTTGTTTCCTGACAAATAAATGTGGGTTTCATCAGAAAGTAAATATAGGTGTCTTTATGTATTGGTTGTGTTCATACAGTTTTTAATTTATCAGATATGTAATATAGAAATGATCAATGTTCTCTGCATAATGTCATGTTCATGTATAAAGTTTCTTTCCTTTTAATATATTTTATTATTGACAAGTCTGTGTATGATAATAGCTTCCAGATATCACAAAAAGATATGGAAACTTCATAATAAACTAATTTATAGTTCATGGAATTTACTATTAGGGGAAATAATAGCAAAGTAGAATTATTAAACTTTTGTAATTATAAATATATCAATTAACATTTCCAAAATTGAATGATTTATGCTATACCACATGTTTTATGTTTTTGCAATATAAATAGTTATATAGTATATATATATATATATATATATATATATATATATATATACATATATACACTCAGTGAGTTACTAAAAATGAAGACTATTATTTGTGGTGTTTTAAATAGAAATGGCCCAAATAGGTTGATATATTTGAATCTCGGTCATTAGGGAGTGGCTCTACCTGACAGAGATTAGGAGGTATGGCCTTGATGGAGTAGTTATAGCTTTGTTGAAGAAAATGTTCTTGAGAGTGGGTTTTGGGGTTTCTGGTGCTCAAGCCAGGCCCAGTGTTATTGCCTCTTACTGCTGTCTGTGGATCTGGATGTAGTGTACTCAAGCTTCTCCAGCATTGTCTGCCTGCATGTTTTCATGCTTCCTACCATGATGATAATGGACTGAACACCTGCAACAGTCGGCAAGCCCCAAGTAAAAGCTTTTCTTTATAGGAGTTGACATGGTCATGGTGTCTCTTCACAGCAATAGAACACTAAGAAATTATTTTACTTAAGATTAATCATTTGTATCATTAAAAACAGAATTCAACACTAGCTAGCCACATGTTTAACCTCATGGTTTGGACTCACTTTCTGATAAACTTGTTTTTCAATTCTGACTTAAGTTGAAGGGATACATTCTGAGTAAGCTATCTTCTTCCCAATTTCTTTTTACATTAATTTAGCATACACCTGAAGGCTCTAAATTTCTTTGACTCTAAATTTCCATAATTTTGACAGTATAGTTAGATAAAAATATGGTCTTTACTAGTAAAGTAGACATGTACCAGATTTATTGAGCTCTCACCATGCAAAGTATTTTTCATATATTACTTTATTATTCTCATTATTTGAGAATGTTTTATCATTGCCATTTCATGAGTGCAGAAGCTGGAGTTAGTAACAGTTTTGCACAGTTGGTGGCATAGCCCATGTTTTAAACCACTGTGATATTATGTCTCTGTGTTTAACTTAACTGACATTTATGTGCCAGCTAGTAATCAAATCAGCAGAGCTCCTTGAGTCTGAAGGGGTACCTTTCCATATGAATATGGTTAATGTTTAGTTACTGCATATCAGTAATGTTATATATCTTGTGTTGTGAAAATAAGGAAATATTTCTGTATAGTGTAAAAGATGATTGCTGGCTAGACCACCTCACCACCAGCCAGTTTTTCTTAAGACCATCATGTGTTTTCTCTGATTCATTACCTAAATGATTATTACCTTATACTTTGGTACTAGAGCTGTTGGAATAGTCTGTGATGAGCTGGCCAGTAGCCACTGGTTGTTTGAAGGCTTGCACTCATCCTTGAGTAATAGAGTTTAATGCAGTGCTCTCATACTGTCTTGTGTGATGAACCAAAAGCACTTAGGGAATGGTAGCTAATGGTAGGGTTTAGTTAGAGTTCTCTGCTCTTGTAAGTGAACATTGGAATGAAGTCATCTCACTGAAAAGTCTTGGTTTTTACATTTATGTGTGTGTGTGTGTGTGTGTGTGTGTGTGTGCACTTGCATGCATGCACATGTGGAGATCACAGGAAAACTTTCAGGATCAGGTTCTGTTCTTCTACAATTATTTATTTAGAAAACAATGTATTTGGACACTTATTTACTCTTAAGCAATTACCAAAGAGGTAGAGGAAGCAGAGGCTGGGGAGATGGGGAGATGGATCACTCAATGAAGTGCTTGTCACATAAAGATGAAGTACCATTTTCATCATTCACATAATTTACCAGTTGTGATGGCCTGCCTTTGTAACCCTAGTGCTGGGGATGAAGATACAGGAGAATCCCTTGTGTTCACTGACCAGACAGATACATTTTTCTTAAGTCCCTCATCCCATCAAAATACTCTTCCACCATAAAACAAAGTGGATTGTTTGGGATGAATGACAACGAAGTTTTTATCCTTGTCTCTAAACACATGAGCAGAAAACACAGGATACACATAGACACACCACACACACACACACACACACACACACACACACACACACCCCAAAACCAACACAGGTAAATAAATCCATGAGGGATCAATTTGTCCATTGTTTCAACACAATTTTAGTTGCAAAGTCAGGCAGAAATCAGAAAGATAGTTCTTGAACACTATCTCCTTATGGGAGATAACTGGAGGGAAGCAATGTAAGAGTCCTTCTAACTGAGAATTTGCCTTGTCATTGGGGGAGGGGGACTGAAAGATCTGGTGACTCTTCTCTCTGTGGTCTTCATCCTGGGTCCTTAACCAATGTCCCTAGACCAATGTTTCCCTTGAAAGATAAACTATCTTCATTAGGCTGCAGTTTTCTTCTTACATTGAATGATCTCTTGTCATTTTCCACAAGAACATGCAGTTGAAAATGTTGTACCTGTCACAAGATGTTTGAAGAGCAGAATGTCAGTCACTACACTGAATAAAGGGAGCAATTTTTGAAATTACATAAAATTCCCTGTTCAAAATTTTCATCCTGTCATTCTGTGAGCAGCACAAACATTCAAAAGAACACATGGATCCATCTTTGTGTCTACGCAGATATGATGATACTTGCTGTTTCAAAATTTATGCTAATATATATGAGATTTTAAAATATCTATGTAATTGCCATAGATATATGGTAAGAAGATATACACCAAGGCAGTAGGTATGTGTTTATTTATCTAATTTAATAGAAGCATCAATAATTGGTGTGTTGGGTAATGATGATGAAAAACAAACAACTTTTATGAATAAATTTGATGAGTTGTGAACTTATGGCAAAGTTCCTCAGCCTCTGTGTGATAAGGATAATAAATACTGCTTAAATAAAGACAGTGGATGATGATAGAAGTTGAAAACCATGATTAAAAAACACAACAACAACAAAAGATTAGTTGATTCTGTTGGTCTTCCTGTGGAGCTCCTATCTCCTTAGGGGCTGCAATCTTTCCTCTTATTCTTCCATAAAGGTCCCCAAGCTCCACCCACTGTTTGGCTGTGGGTATCTGCATCTGTCTGAAACAGCTGCTGTGTGGAGTCTCTCAGAGTACAGCCAAATCTGAAGCATAACAGAGTATCATTAATAGTGTCAGGGATTAGTGCTTGTTTATGGGATGGTCATTGGTTATCTATTCTCTCAATGTCTGTTCCCTCCTACATTTAGTGCAGACAGGATTACATTAGGATTTAAAGCTTTTTGGATGGGCTTGTGTCTTTATTGATCCGTTGGGGTTCCTAACTGGTGACCAGACGTATCCTCTTCAGGTTCCCTATCTCCAGTGCTATGCATTACAGATACGAATTACCTCCCGCATTGATTCTTGGGTGACTCCCTTATCTCAGATTTCTGTCTATTCCTAGAGATGCCCCTTACCTCCTCACCTGGACATTTGCAAATTTACATTCATTCTCTAGGCCATCTAGCCATTCCTCCTGTCCCTACCTACACCTCATCCTGAATCCTCTATTCTTCTCCCCATCCTCTCCACCACTCAGTTCCATCTTTCCATCTGCCTCTTCCATAGGAGGAAGGATTGCTCCCCTAGGGGAATAGAATTCCACAGGAAGACCAACAGAATCAACTAATCTGGACCCCTGGGGCTCTCAGAGATTGAACCACCAACCAAAGAAAATACATGAGCTAGACCTAGGCCTCCCTGCACATATGTAGCAGATGTGCAGCTTGGTTTCCAAGTGGATCCTGAACAACTGGAGTGGAGACCATCCCAAAAGCTGTTGCTTGTATGTGGGCTATTGTCTTTTAGCTGGGCTGCCTTGTCTGGTGTCAGGGGGAGAGGATGCACCTAGCCTCACAGAGGCTTAATGTGCCAGGGTTAGGGGATACAGAGGGGGTCCTCACTTGCTCAAAGGAGAAGGGGAAAAGGGGAAGGATTGTGGGAGTAAAAGACTTGGGGGCAGTGAGCCGGATAAAAAGTGAATACATAAAAATAAATAATAAATAAAAATTAAATTTAAAAAGGAAGGAAACCCACAAGAATTTGCACTTTTGAACTCACAAACCTGTGACTGAAGGCCCAAGACCTGCACAAGTTCAATCCACACAGAATCCTGGCATGTGTGGGAAAGGGTCTCATGAAGTTCCACCCCTAACTAAGGAGCTGCCAGCAATTGGGCTTCTGGGGTGAGAGAGTCAGGTTTTTTTGTTTTTGTTTTTGTTTTTCAGAGTACAATCCATGAGAGTCTACCCATGCTCCAGTAGGTGGCCCTATACCTATTGCATATATTGACAACACTAAAGAGACTCATTGGTTAAAACCAAACCAAACCAAACCAATCCAAACATTATGTGACTGGGGAGTTGGAGGGAGATAGTAGGAATGGAGAGAAAATGTAGAACTAAGAGAGGACATAGATGGTGCATGAATCAATCCAAATGCATCATATGAATTATGAATATCTTAAACAATGAAAATATTACAAATGGAATCATCATAACCAATGTTGCTATTCATCTTATTTCCCAAGCCGAACCATTCTGTAGGCAGTCAATTCTGTTTTGCTTCTCTGGTCCAACTGGTTAAGTGTCAACATTTCTATTCAGAGGTGGATAAATTGATAGTCATTTGCTTACATTATTATTATTCTTTTATAAATCCCTTCCCAGATTTCAGACAGCCTTCAATTATAGTTAGGCAAATGTTTAACAATAAAATATACTTGTAAGTATTGTCCATGTTTTGTTACTGGTAAAAGGGAAATACATTGTGCGTATTTATATCAGGGTTGTTATATATTCTTTTCAAAGGAAAACAGGGCTCAGAACAGGATAGGAGGCAGTAAGTCATTTTAAAATGCCCTTACTTTTCCTAGTTGACAGGGCTCAAAATGTTATAATTAACCCTCAAGTCATGGTCTTTTTCTCTGTTGTTGTCCTAAAGTTGTATTTTTCAGTTCTGTTGGAAACAGGCCGGGCCTTGATGTGTACTATCTTTCCACGGATTGATTTTGGTGCAACATCCTAATGACACCTGGCTTGTTACTGACCAAGAGGTGACAATGGAGTTAGGGAACTGACAGTGATGTAAAGGGTACATGATGGCCACACTCTCAGCTTTGGGCTATTTTTATGCATTGAATTGAGTTTGATCCCTGACTCTCCACTACTGGAAACCTGCAATCTTTACCTGTATGCTCTTAAAAGCACAGTAGCCCTTCTAGTCTCCTGTTGTATATGGATTCTCTCTCTCTCTCTCTCTCTCTCTCTCTCTCTCTCTCTCTCTCTCT
>JADRCH010000167.1:9051171-9108803 GCA_019843965.1 Rhynchomys soricoides
CACACACACACACACACAGCACACACAGCACACATTCAACACAAGCACACATACACACACACTCACACAGACACTCAAACAATCTTGATTTTTTCCCCCCTATAATAGAGCCTGGTTATCTTTCTTGACAGAAAACAAATCACAGCTGTTTGTCTTCATACTTCCAAGTCTCCTAAACTTGCATTTTCTGCATTTAGAAAAGAGAAATGTACTGCAATGATCTTCCTACATTGGAAGTAGTTCTTTGTGTTCTTCCTCATTAGCTGAGATCATGGGGTGAGCAGTAGAAAATATTATTATGCCCTATTTTGTCTTTGTATGGAATTTTTCACAGTATTTTCACCTACACAAGAACCAAACAGGTACCCTGTCCTTCCTTCATATGTGTTTTCTACAGTTCTCTAGCATGGCACCCCCATCTCTGTGTCACTGTCTGAGGACCCCCATCTCTGTTGCTTAATGAGCTCTCTCTTTATTACTCTTCATCCAGTGCAGTCTTGTCCTTATGTCTTCATCTTGATCTAAGCATCTTAGTATATTTGTTAGGTTAATCATGCTTTGAGACAAGGATCTGTGGTTTATATTTCCTTTACCTTTGAATATTGTCATATGCATGGAGGTTTTGAGTATATTCTTGTTGATTCCTTAAAATGAACATTTACATTGTTAGTTTTGAGAAAATTGATACACAATCATAGAGGATGCAGGCAAGTCAGGGCTAATGGATATAAAGTGGGACACTGTTTCAATTCAAATGAGTTTCTAATCATTCCACGAACATACTAGTGACATGTTTGAGTTAATTAATTCAACATATACTCATTGGGCAGCCACAATACACAGCATTGTTGCTAGGCAACTAAGGGTACAGTACTAAGTAGAGCTAGTTAGATTCTTACCTCTAAGAACTTATATTTTACTCCAGAGGACTAAAATTATATAATCACTCAATAAACTGTTTGATTGTCTCTGCCAGGACTACAGTTAGGATGCATAAAGGGATTTATTGAGTCAGGAACACTTTAGCAAGAACAAATCTTACTCTGAGGGGGGGAAAGATGAGAGGACTGAAATTAAGCAAATAACAAGAGGAGGAACATCTGTGTTAGGCAGAAAACACTGATGGCACATCATCAGGAAGCAGAGGGATTCCACAGGACACTTCAACATACCCATTCCTGTTGTTACTGTGAGCATCTTGAGGCACATGTTCCTCTACTTTTGCTTAATAACAAGTCTAAGTGTGTTCTTCAAGGCATTATACTTTTGTTTCAGAGAAATAATGGTCTTGTTCATTGAGTCTGAATAATTCTCTTTAGTTTTTCACAGAGTGGGCAGAGAAGAAATAATTTGACTCAGGTCAAAAGTAAAACAGAGTTGAGAAGTATGAGACAAATATGAGTGCAATAAACTTAGGAGCATGCTTTCTAGGGACTTCTTGGGTTCGATGCTTAGGAGAAATTCAGTAATGTTACAGAAAGTAGGTGTGCATCCCTTTCTGTATGAAAGCAAGGGCATTTCCTCTGCCTGTCGTGTGGATTGGGACTGATAGAAGGCATTAAGCAGATCCCAGAACAGGACAAACAAGTGTGTCTTAGAGAAGGGACTTTAGTCCCTTGGAGAAGGGACTAAAGGAGCTGAGGGAGTTTGCAGCCCCAGGGAGGGAGCAACAGTGGCCACTGGCCTGACCTCTCGATACTCCCAGAGACTGAATCACCAACCAAAGAATACACATGGAGGGACCCATGGTGCTGGCTACATATGTGGCAGAGGAGGGTCTTGTTAGACATCAGGGGGAGCAGAGGCCCTTGGGTCTGAGGGTGTTAGATCCCCCAGTATAGGAGAATCCCAAGGAGGGAAGACAAGAGTGGGTGGGTGGGTGGGTGGATGGGGGAATACCCCCATAGTGGCAGGGGGAGGGGGAGGGAATGGGGAGGTTCCAAAGGGGAGATATGGAAAGAGGGAAACACCTGAAATGTAAATAAAGTAGGAAAAAAATAAATTTAAAAAAAAAATAAAAAAGACTGTGTTGTCTCTCATTTCAGACAGGCCTAAATTCTACCCCAGGCGCTATTCAAGGGTAACTTCTTCATCTGTGAAACTGAAACAATGTAGAAAGTTCAGTTATTATTGGTGTGAGCCCTAGGCATCATACCCTGAACACAGAAACTATCTCCATTAATTTCCTCTCTTTTTATTCCTTTCTTGCTCATTGTGGACACATTTTAGTACAACATAGCCATACGGAAAGGATATGAGCTCAGGAAGTGACTCATAATTTTAGCCTTTCTTAGCTTTAGCTGCTGTCACCACTGTTCACCTTCTCTTTTTCAGCTAATTAAGATACTAGAATAATGCAAATTGTATATAGTGAAGGTATTAAGGACATTGTTTCTATGTATGAATACATTGTAACTTGATGGTCTCCAATGGCCTTAATAACCTGTCCATCACCTTACCTGGTTGCCTTTTGTTTTTATCTGCAAGGCATGGAATCCAGATTCCTGTATAGAGTACTTTGTATATATTCATATTCATATATTAGTATTCATTAATTCATCTATGGATGAATATAGGAATATATATCCATAAATCAAATTTTTCATATACATGAATATATATTCATAAAGCATAGTACTTTCTATGTATTCATACATAGAATCAATGTACTTTATACCTTCAATGTATACAGTTTGCAGTATATAAGTTGTTTGGCCAACATCTCACCTCTGCCTCCACCCTCAGTTCTTGGTAGCCACTCTTCTCTGTTTCTCTGAGACTGGTGTTTAAAAAAATCCCCACATGTGAGAGCAAGCAGTCCATTTTTTGCCACTCACTTACTTTATTAACTAACTGTGTAACTACAGTTCACATTAATTATCTATTAAGGGTGGATAATAAGAACTCTCTCATCAAATTGCTGTTCTGCTGGCATAGTGCATGACATGTAATCAATGCATGATAAATCATGTTAGTTTCCCTTGAATATTGCAGAACAGTCAAGTTTAAAATTCTGCTTCTTCACAAGTCACTAAGTTCAAATCCAAGTGTTTGCTAACAAATGCCAATGAATCCTTGGAGGAACATGCAACAGGTGGAAAGGAAATCACATTAGAGGAGTTGCAGTTGATGCAGAACTAGTGAATGAATAGGTGTGGAGACATCATTGATGGATTCCTTGGCTAACCATATGGAAGACACTAGGCTTCTTTGACTTGGTCAGAGAATCCTCTAGTATAGGCACCATATGCACTTAAAATGCACTTAATGCCTTCACTTAAAAATGTGACTGTGTGATTGTGTGAATGAGAATTTCACCAGGAACCAAGCTTAACATGTACAGAAAATCTATAGACTCACTCATTTAGCATTACACAAGATATTTCTGACTGACTGTTAGGACCTTAAGAAATGTTGGTCTCTTACAACCTTTCAGATCGCAATTCCAAATCTCCTGGGACATTTTGGAGACACAAGTAATCATCATAGTAATAAAAGGCTATTGAAGAAGAATGTTATGTTTGTTTACTTGAGATAAGATATTGCTACATGTCAAAAGCTGGTCCTGTAACTGATCAATCTCCTGCCTCCCTTATTACTAAGATATTAGACAGGAGCCCCCACTCCTAGTTCATAGCAGATTGTAATCTTGATTTGTCTGAAAAAAGGCCCACCATTTTAATCCAGACTTACATGGAAGTTACTGTGTAGCCCAGGCTTTCCTCAGCCTTGGGTTTGAATTACCTCAGCCTCCTGATTGCTGTGTCCACAAATGTGTAGCACCATGCCCAGCTACAAGTATACAGGATTTAATGAATCTGTCCAGTTTATACTGATTGTATAAATCAATATGTGTCTCTCAAAAACTTCTAATGGCTTCTGAAGTCAGCATGGCTAATGACATTGATTCTAGTAGTAAACATTTACTTCATTTACAGCATCACCTCAAGTACTTACATTTTATCATAAACATAGTAAGAGTACAGTAAGCATATTTTCTGGCTATGGTACTGAAATGTAGTATATAAGGTCAGAAACTGCAAAGCAGATAATGAAACATAATATTTATTTATTAGTCTTTTATAATTCAGAATTGATTACATTTGTATTCTATTTAATATAAACTAACAAGGAGTATATATAATTATATGAACTATTATTGATAGAAAAATAAATGTAGTCTTGGAGAGATTTATAGCTATTAATAGTTTTGCAAATTTTTTGTCATTTTGGAAACTAGTATTTTTCAAGTGTAACCTGGTTCATAATTTAGAAACATTGCTATGAAGTTAATTAATATAAAACTTTCTTCTCTAACTCTCTAAGCTTAGACAGACCTTGTACTTCTCTTCAGTTATTTGTATAAAATTGTATTTAGTTCTTTGAAATTTTTGCAGAAGAAATGTGGGGTTTTTTTCTTCTGTAAAATTTCATTCTTTATAAAGCTTTCAACATTCCTTTCTTGTTGGTTTTAGAGAAGTGTAGGGCATGCTTCGAGCTGTAGGGTTGTTAGAATACACACTAAAAGAGCTGGGTTCTGAGCTCATCTGTACAGCTAGCCAGTTTCCTGATTGTGGCTAAAGGCTTTTAACTCTCCACAACTACAGTGCAGAGAACAGCTCAGAAAACTCAGACAACTTCTGTCATTTAATAGAAGGCCCCGATGATTTCACTGGCTTGTTCAAAACACAATTATCTGAGCATCGGACCCATGACTCTAATATAAATGGTCTGACCTTGGCTTTAGTCCCGTTTCCATACCTCAGCAATTGACACATCCCACAGAGTACTGAATCACAGCTCATCTTTCTGTGTTATAATCATAAATTAGCTTGTGATGTAAGTGAAGAGGTGAATGCTCTTATAAACTTTTTATAAACCCATTATGATACCCCAATCTGATGCCAAAGAGGGGCTGACTAGACTATATTGTTAATTCCCCAGGAACAATAAATATCTCTCTCATGTAATGTTTCAATTCAGTAATAGTAACAATTGCATCCCTTGTACCACACATCAGATTAGAGAGGCACATAGCACAGTGGGTCATAATTTGTTTCACAATGAAACTCTCCCCCAATTCAGGAAAGATGTTTCTTTTGAACTTTTACTCAGTTTATCAAGAGTATGATCATTCTAAAAATTACATATACACATCTGAGTTTTCTCAGCATGATGGTTAATCATTACTGTCTAGTTGATTGGCATGAATGCTTATGTTAGAAACACAGAGCGTCAAGTGTGTATGGAGGCCATTTCCAGTATGGATTGTACTTTTAAGAAAGGAATACTTACCATGGAGATGTTATTGCACCATCTCATAGTTAAGAGCCTGGGGTTGGGGGTGGGGGAAAAACTGGGGTTGGGAGAAAGCCAGGTCATGTAGGTCTCTTTCTCTATCTGCTTCCTGCTTACCTGCAGTAATGATGTGAAATCTACACTCCTTTACAAGATGGAGTGAAATTCTGGAACCCACAAGTCAGAACCAATCCTTCCTGCCTTCAATGGATGTTTTCCTCAGTTATTTTCTACAGGGTAGACAGCAGTTTCTTTGTTTTTTCCCTCTATGCTTTCTCTTGCCTTTTTAAAACTTATTTTCAAAATTAACTTATTGATTATAGGCAAATATGACGTACTTCACAATGTATTGAAGGATTATTTGAGCATCATGTTATTTTAGTTTACATTCTTACATAAAAAAATTTAAGGTCAAACCCAGACCAACAGCTGAATCCACTTATAAAACCTGGGCATGTCTTATCTTTCAAGGTGAAACAGAGTCATTTACTCAGACATACACACTATCATTGTCTTTTGTTCCTTCTGCACTCTGGTTAGTATTGTTTGAATTCTCCATATCAAACCAGTCATGTTGAGATAACATTCTCATTGATATAATCATTAGCAATAAAACAAGCACACTGAATGAGCAACTTTTGATTGAATGAGGAAGCACACGAGTAATTGTCCAGCAAATCACACACTAGGAATTACATATATACCTTATTTTAGTTGAACCTGCACAGCTGATCTGTTTTGTCCTGTTCTTTTGGCTTCCTGTTCTTCATTTGGTTAAGTACATAAAATAAATACAAGCTATATTAGGACATGATTCTTAAGCAGGTGAGAAATCCAATTTCCAAAATCATGCTTAATGCTTTGTTAGGGAGGATCTGGTGTATGTGCAACAGTGGGGCAGTAGATTTTGAGGCTGTCCATATGACATTGAATAAACACTGTGGACTGGTGTATTCTAACACACTCTATACAAGTCTGCAAAGAAGTACCTATAAATGTATACGTTTTTTTCTGTTTGTACCAAGACCTTGATAGCCTGTCTCCATGTTTGTTTTAGGGCATGGTCTGTCTAATACAGATTTTAAATGGAGAAAACTGCAGTCCTTCACTCTTTTGTTAAAAGATTAGATTATTTTAAGCAATAGTTCCTAAATGCTGATGTGTGTGTGTGTGTGTGTGTATGTGTGTGAATTGAAGAAAATTGTGATTTAAGAAATCTTAAGGATATTTACTTATGCTTGTGAATATGAAAGTGCTTTTATAATTTCCAATGAAAATTCTAATCTACTGGGCAGCAGCTCATCTCAAAGTTTGAGGTAATTTCTAAGTATTTTTAGGCTCCAACTAGAAGGAGGTCTTCATAATGCATATCCATGAACAGAAAATCTAACTTTGAAAAAAATTATTTTAAGATGTGCTAAATAAATAGTTTCACATTTTCATTCATATATTTCTTATCTATGATTAGTATTTATTACATTAAGCATTTATAAATTAAAATTACATTTTTACTTCACACTTAAGTAAACCTTTAGTCCACACATAATTAAACTTTTCATTAGTATGAAGAAATTAATATCTGTAAGTATCAGAGGTTTTTCCAAGTTCACAAGGTTAACTAACAATAATTATTTGAGTCAATTTTTTGTACCCAGCTTTCTTAAAATCTAGCCCATTTACCTTGTCAACGCATAAGCACATATTCAGTTAATTGTCTCAGTAGTGATAATTTGGAGACATTTGGAAAGAGAACAAAATATAATACATTTCCTATCCATGTACATAAAATAAAATATAACGAGTGAAGGATAATGTGGACATATATACATTGACATATTATTAATATATGAATGAATGTGTCTAGAGCTGGAACTACATACAGCTGTACAGACCCTAACGCCTAAGGCTAGATAAGCAGTCCATGCCTACAGGTTCAGTAACTTCCCAGTAAACCACCAGCTGAGGTCTAAGTGTTCATAAGCACAAGGCTCTGGGGAATGATTTTTTATCCAAATTATATGACTTCTCAAGTAAAAGAAAATAAATTTATTTACATTTTGAATTCAACTTAACATTAATTCTTCCTAATAAATAGTTCTCTCCACATTAGTAAAGGAAATGTTTGATCTGTAGAGTGGTGTGATTGACAGGAAGAATTCTTGAACAGTTAGAGGCTCTTGCGCCATTCATACACGTGTTTTAGCCTTGTGTTGATGTGTTCAAGGACTTCATGTGTGATCTGTCATAAGTTAAGTGGAACAAGAAAATGTTTCAATTTGGGATGTCTGGGTAACCTTGTTTGTAAAGTGGGAACTACTATAATTATACATTCTATTGAGATAAGATGGCATATTCTGTATATGGAAACCAAGTTATCGAAGTAGTTCAAATGATTATCTTTGCTTAAATATGGATAATGTCAGAAAAACTGGTTCTACCATGTTTAATTTCCAACTGATTAAAATGCAATATGGGAAAATGAGATATTTAAATTAAAGTATTATCATTGGTTAAATTTGTCTGCTTTACACTAAGTTAAAAATAATGGTTTTCTATACCTACACATGTACATCACACACACACACACACACACACACACATATGAAAAAAATAAGACTTGGAGGAGAAAACTGGAAGAGCCTTTAGCAGTGGTTTTCAACCTTCCTAACGCTGTGACCCTTTAAAACAGTTCTTCATGTAACCCCCAACCATAAAATTATTTCACTGCTACTTCATTTCACTGTAATTTTGCTATGTTATGAATTGTAATGCGGCCCCCAGAAGGATTACAATCCACAGGTTGAGAGCCACTGCTTTAGAACCGTCTATAATATTTGCTGGCTGGGCAATTTCTAGCTATTCTTTCTTTTATATAAGAAGTAAAACATGTACCTATATCTTAAAGCATTCTCTGATGTAAGAAAGTAGACCCTTTTCTCCAACGTTGCTTTATTAATTCCACTTACACATTTCAAGACCTAGTAATTATCTTCTCAAAGCCCAATCCTGCTGAAAACCTCATTCTATTTCACTGTTTTGAGCATTGGGCTTATTATACTTGCAATTAAACTTACAATTATATCATGCATGGATTTCTTTTACAGTATTTTGACATTTCAATTTATTGCAAATGGTCTTGCTTTCCCCCTGAATTTTGACAAGGTTGAACTGCACATCACACATGGATCACAGAGAATTCTATTATGTGAGAATATAGTAAGGCTGACTAGGATGTATCCCTTATTACTCACTCTAGGATGTTCTAAAAACATTTGATTGCCTCGTTTCCTGATTTTTATATATTATGTTGGTGTTCATTTTTTTTTTTTTTTTTAAGTTCTGGAACCTTTTGGCTTATACTCTTTGATAGTTTCTTTGAAATAGGAGTGTAATTCATGAATAAAAACCTTTTTGACAGTGATTTAAGATATGGTTATGTAAATGTATGAAAAAACAAGACCAGGAGAACAGTGAGTAGTAGATATTTATTGTCTGTACACACACGAGGCCCTCAGTCTGGATTGGTAGCAGCCACACAAGCAATTGCTCTTTACAGAGCAGGGTCAAGAATTGGACACAGGTTACCCAGAGGCTCAGTGACAACCAGTCTGGAAGAAAAACGGAGTTCCAGGTTTTGTGAAAAACTCTGTCACATAAAATAATGTGGGAAGCAATAGACATAGATATCTCATGTGAGCCTCTGGCTTCCACATGACACTTTGTGTATGAGGATTTTTGCACACAGCTGTATACATTCATAAATAACACACTTACCATAGAGAAAGAGAAACAGTGTTTTTTTGTTTGTTTGTTTGTTTTTCTTTGTTTTTTTTTTTTTTAATCTTAACGGTGATTCATTTAAAACAGTGGGTCCATGCATTTGCTTTAGAATTTAGAAGTTTCAAAGGAGCGTGAACTTTGTGTTACAACTTTTCTATGGTAACAGTTCTGCTTTCTTTCCCCTCAGCAATAATGCCTATCAAAGCTTTCCTGTGGTCTAGCAGTAATTCTCTATGACTTCAGTCTGCGAAGTACTTTACTCCAACCTAGCCGAGTTATTCTATTTCAGGCTTCACTCTGATATTTGTTACAGTGCTCTTAAGTTGACAAAACAAAAAAGAGTTATTTTTCTACATGCTCTTGAATTTTTCTCAACGATTTTTTTTTTCATTTTTCAGGCATATTCAATTCCTGTACAGACTCAAAGTATACAGTCTTTCTGCATTTTGTTTTGGTCTTTCTTGTTATGCAGACATGCTGTGTTATACTTTTACAGTTATCATAGGTTATAAATGGATATAGAAGACTAAAACTATTGTCCAATGTCCGGTATCTCACACTAACCTTTCAATCCTGAAGTGATACTTGTAGATCTATTAATAGTCAGTTTGGGAAAGTTGGATGAAAAAATACATACCCTATCTGTATGGCTGAGTTTGTTCTTTTGTCCTTATGACCTGTGCATAGGTGACTTGCCTAGAGTTCTGGCAGCTCACTGACCTCTCAGGACTTATTGCCAAGGGGAGTGGACCTTGACATGGTTCTTCATTTTGCCTTCCTGCCTATCACACTGCTCTAGTTGTTGAATGAGAATGCTCACCTGGAATTGGGTTCACAGAGGTCAGACTTTCAGAAATAGATATTACCACCTTTTATGGATCAACCTTTTGTAACAAATGATCGACCACTTTGGTGCAAGGTCATATTCATCAATATCCACTCCATTCCCCACTGAACTCTCCTCAGCCATGTCCGTAAATGAGGCTTCAAGAGAAGGTACATTTTCAATATTTTGTGTCAGAAGTTTGAATACAATTAAATGAATAAACTTGAACACTCTGTTGTTTCAGTTGTTGTTAATTAATTATATAAATGAGATGAACAGATGATTATGAAATGCACTGTGATGCAGCTCCATATTTGCATGTACTTCATCATCTAAGGTCTGTAAAGCTCAGAAAAACTGAGGCACATAAGCAAGCAGTGTGTAGAAATAGCAGGGACTGAAAATGCCAAGATATGCTCTTCCTAGGCTGTTTTTTTTTTTTAAGTAGACATCTCCATGTTCCACCCAGAGAGATTGCAGATCAACAAACAGGGCTGAGACATAACTCAAAAATTATGTATATTAGAATCTTCATAGGTAAACAAAGCTACAAAACTGATGAGAATTAAGTATGCTATAGGGCAAAGGGTGAACTTTCTGTGACTGTGATGAAGGCTGCACAGTATTTATGGGAAACAGCATTCCAGAAAGACAGCAAAAGAAAGCCTGTTGGGAAAATGCTATTTTATGGCTGGATACAAACACCAGATAAAGACTTGACTCATCATCTTGTTTACTCACATTCCCCACCACTTAATCAAAGAAAAACAACTGTAAATAGAAAATATTGTTCAATATTTTGGTGTTTCATCTCTATCACCTTTTTATTATATGTAATGAAAAGATAATACAAAGTGGAGAATTACACATTCTTTTGAAATGATTGATTATATCAAACTGGATATATATATATATATATATATATATATATATATATATATGGTTTTTTTTTCTTAAATGCGATGTTGTTGCTTCATAGCTGACAGTAACTCTCTGGTAGATGAGATTACCCTGTCAGAGCTGACTATGTCAGAAGAAATTTTGTACAATAAATTAGGCACATTTTAGGAAAGCTGTCATGTACTTTTGGAATGCCATTCTTGCAAGTTCTTAGGAGATATGATAGACTATCAAACCATCTCTGCAAGATGTGATTCCCATTTGATGTCTCAAGTAGCAGAGACTTATTCTTGGTTATGGGAGGATCACTCATTTTAGTCATACACTCTCTCATTTTACTTCTTGCTCCCACAACAATCTGTTTTTGAGGGGTATTTGTTTACTTTTTGGTTAATAAATATTTATAAACATTTTGTTAATTAAATGAAGTGTTTCTATTGCATACTTATAAATGCTTTTCTTGAGGCAGTGCTTTATCATGCTGCCCAGATTGACTTCAAATTTTCTCTGCCTCTTGCTCACTCTGGGAGTAGCTAGATGCTGAAATTACAGTCACCTGCCATTGTACTGGGCCATTCAGAAAACACTCTTCAAGAATAAATTATGTGTTTTGCCTTCCATAATCTTCAAGGAGATTTATTTTTAGAATGATTTATCGTCTAGTTTAGCAATTTATATGCCTGTGTAGATTCACAACAGTGATGGACACATTGTAAGAACATCTGGACAAATGCTCTGGGGAGACACCCTCACTAGGACCACTAGTTTAGCTTTAGCAGTGACAGGAACACAAGGGTTTTGTATGAAATGTGGACTCTGTGGTAGGCACAGAAGCTGAAATCAGAAATTCTCCTGCCCTGTGGAGTAAGCATGGGCACGGTGTGCTTACTTAATAAGTATTTACTGCCTGGGAAGAAATAACAAAATAAAATTCACAGTCTCTGAAAGCCTACAAATTTCACAAAGGGGACAAGCATACTACAGTACATGAGAAGTTATCCAGTGAAATAGACGTCTCCAAAGAGCAATACAAACAGTGCATTACTCCACAAGGAACAGCAGAAAAGCATGACGGTATCATCATGAGAGAGATGCTACGTGGTCAGTCGTTGGCTTTACAGGAAATAAGAGATGTCAGGACAATGTTTGGAAATAAGAGGATCTACCTGTGAAAAGCAAGTAGGGGCAAATATAAAGAAACAGTTATTAAACTAGGGTGGTGGCGTGCCTGGTTTGAGATAAGTAGTAAAACTTCATGTGAAGAAAAGTACTGGTGTGGAGTATGGGGTCACAACAGTTTAAGTTTTCATGGACATCTGGGATGGTGATGCCTGCCTGAGAAATTCATGAGTGGTAGAAGCGAGCTGATGTTTGAAGCCTACCTACCATAATATAAGATCCCATCTGAGAAACACATCCCAGCTGTAATGGTTGGATTCTCCTTAAGTGCAGTTTATTAGGACCTTAAGTTGTAATTCACACTGTTCATTATCAACTGCAAAGAAAGAACATTTTTCTGTTATTAAAATAAAACTCTTCTGCTCAGAAATCCAAGCATATATATCTAACTGGGTTTCCTGTGGACCCCTGATCAGCAGAAGTAGACAAAAATAGAATTTATGGGAATATATCTGCCACACAGTTCTTATCCTATAGCTTCCTCAAGTGCTTAAATGGAGGTAGAGTAGAATTATCATGGGAAATCTTCAAATTCCAATAGAGAAAAAAGGACACATTGAAAAGGCAGCCACTGATGTCCCCATTAGGTTCCTCCCACTGTGGCTCAAGGAAGCCTGTGGAAGAGGAGGCAGAAAGATTGTAGGAGCAAGAGGTAATGGAGGGCACCAAGGGAACAGGGCTAGGTTACATCTGAACTCGCAACTGTGGCAGCATGCATAGGGCATGCCAGGTCTGGGCCAGATGGGTTACCAGTGCTGAGAAGGAAAGTAGACACAAGTGCCAATCCCTAACCTAGAAGCTATCTTCAGTTGAAACTACTCACTAATAAAAAAAAAAAAAAAATTTCTCCAGCAGAGTATCCCTTGAGATACAAACCACTCTTAAGGATAGGCCCCATGTCCAGCATTATATGGCCAACACAACATGAATTCAATAGTACTTTTGGAGGTTTTCTTTTCTTTTTTCTTTTCATATCCTTTTGTTTAAATATTATGGTTTCTGATTTTGTTTATTTATGGGATTTTTGTGTTTGCCAAAGTGTGGGTCTCTGTGTCTAGATGTGTTCTCATCCTTCTTTGCATTTTTGTTTTTCTGTTTGTTTATTTTGTTCTTTTTGGGGTTTTGTTATTGTTTCTTCTTCTTCTTCTTCTTCTTCTTCTTCTTCTTCTTCTTCTTCTTCTTCTTCTTCTTCTTCTTCTTCTTCTTCCTCTTCCCTCTTCCCTCTTCCCTCTTCCCTCTTCCCTCTTCCCTCCTTCCTCCTCCCTCCTCCTCCCTCCTCCTCCCTCCTCCTTCCTCCTCCTCCCTCCTCCTCCTTCTTCCTCCTTCCTTCTCTTCTCCTTCCTTCTCCTTCCATCTCCTCCTCCTTCTTCTTCCATATTTGTTTTAATAACAATATGCAAGACAGGATATAGATTTGGGGATTTGTAGTATAGGAAGAATC
Organism: Rhynchomys soricoides; assembly: GCA_019843965.1. NCBI lineage: Eukaryota > Metazoa > Chordata > Mammalia > Rodentia > Muridae > Rhynchomys > Rhynchomys soricoides. The sequence goes on from JADRCH010000167.1 coordinate 9,064,596, forward strand.
AGAATATTAGAGAGGGCTGATATCATACAAGATTATCTTTTAAGGATCCAGCTATTAACAAAATGAGATAAAAATGTACTACAAGGTTAAGATCAGAGATTAATACTATTTAAAGGATTGGCAGGACACTTTGAAGAGAAGAACTGAGGAGTGGAATCAAGGGGATCAGAGCATACTTAATTTGCTTTAAACTCAGCTAAAACCATGCATGATCATACCTTAAGAGATGATGATTCCTATAATTGTTTCATTTCTGTTTCCGTGACAGAGCTTCATGATCAGGAAAACTTATAGAAGGAATAATTTATTTTGCTTTCAGCTTTAGCAGCTGAGTGTCTGTAATGGCTAAAAGAGTATGGTAGTAGGTAGAAGTCATGGTGGCAAAAACTGGAAGCACACATCTTAGGCTGCAAGCCTGAAGCAGAGAGGAAACTAGAATTATCTAAGGTCTTTTCATCTCAAAGCCAGCTCCAAGTGATACACATCCTCTAGTAAGGACACACCCTCTAAATCTTCCCAAACAGCTCTACCAACCTTTGCCTAAGTGTTCAAATATCCAAGACTCTAGGAGATATCTCATTCAATCATCACAATCTGCTTATCTACTTTATACTACAAGGAATGATATTTATAATAGCTATTCTATGAAGTATTGTACTTTGTATTTAAAGAACAGGGGAGGAACCCTCTTTGGACATTTCTGTTTCACGAGAATTTAACTAAAACCTTGAAGGTGGCTTTTCTGGAATATTTAAAGCAGATTTGCCCACATACTTGTGGGAACATCAAGAAGGCTAAGTCTCATTGAATCCTTCTTTTCTTCCATGCAGTCTCACAACTTCTCACATGGTTTATCCATCACGGTATTCAGATAATTTACAAAACATTATGATTGCTAAAACAAGTTCACTATGGACCAGAGTGTTACTGACCAGTGTCTTAAGACCTGGATCTAAGAGTTAGGTATACATCACTTCTTTCTTGTTCCATTGATTAATATAATTGCAAAGTCCACTCAGTTTTCAGTCTTCAGTCTCTTCTCTTTCATCTCTCATTCACTCCACCCTCTGTTCTACCCCTTTAATATATATTGTAATGTATTTATTAAGTATAATATAGTGTTGCTAACATCTTTCGGAAAATGTGGAATAAAGACCACTTTTCATAGGCTATTTGTTCACACAAAAGGGGTAGTGAATGTCGGCAACTTCCACAGTTCTATAAGATACTTTGGAAATAGCTCCTACCTTACTCTTTGGGTTGTTGCTTTTATGTATGTTGTTATCATTGATGAAAAGTCACTTGTTTTTCACTTTGACACTATTCAATGCCTTCAAGGTTTTTCTTTTTTTCAAATTTAATGCTTCTAATTTTTATTTTAGATGAAATAAAATTACAGTGTTTTACATAATTGCAGAGTATTTTAAAACATTTTTTCTTGTTATTCTTTAAAATCTGTGTAGGATATCCATGTAGCAACAGCATACCATTTTCTTTTCTTTTCTATCTTTTAAGAATATGCATGCTAGAAATAGATGAAAATTGACAGAATAAAGAAAATTCTGTCAAAATACAGGTTCTCTGGTAAAGAAGATTATAAGATGTAGTAAACAATATAACCAGTAATGACATTCAAATGTATCATATTTGTGGTCTTTTGTGTTTAGAAGACATTCATGGGGGTGATTTGTATAGACACGGTTATTTTTTATACTTATTTATTTTTACTTATTCACTTTATATCCTGCTCACTGTCCATTCCTTCCCACAACCATTTGCCCACCCCCTATCCCTGTCCCACTGGGTATCCCCATAGCCTGGCACTACAAGTCTCTAAGGCTAGGCATTTCCTCCCCACCGTGGTCAGACAAAGCAGCCCAGCTAGAACATATCCCTCATATAGGGACCAGCTTTTGGGATAGCCCCCATTCCAGTTGTTCAGAACCCACATGAAGACCAAACCACAAAACTGCTATATATTTGGGGGGAGGCCTAGATGTAGCCCCTGTATGTTCTTTGGTTTGTGGTTCAGACTCTGAGAGTCACAAGGGTCCAGGTTATTTGACTCTGGTGGTCTTCCTGTGGAGTTCTTATCCTCTCATGCCCCCAATACTCCCTCTTATTTTTCCATAAGAGTCCCCAAACCCCATCTACTGTTTGGCTATGGGTATCTGTATCTGTCTGGTTGTAGACTTTGTGTTTTGATTATTGTATGCCAGGAGAATACCAGTCTAATTGGTGTTCTATAAGCTTCTTGTATGTTTATAGGCATCTCTTTCTTTATGTTGGAAAAGTTTTCCTTCAGATTTTGTTGATAATATTTTCTGGGCCTTGGAGCTGAGACTTTTCATCTTCTTCCACTCCTATTATTCTTAGGTTAGGTCTTTTTGTAGAATCCCAGATTTCCTGAATGCTTTGTGTCATGAATTCTTTACATTTAACATTTTCTTTGACTGACGTATCAATTTCTTCTATTGTGTCTTCTATACCTGGGTATCTCTCTTCCATCTCCTATATTCTGTTGGTGATGCTTGCATCTGTTGTTCCTGTTTTCTTCCGTAGGTTTTCTATCTTCAGAATTTCCTCAGTTTGTGTTTTTTTATTGCTTCATTTTCACTTTCAAGTCTTGCCAGTTTTATTTCTTTTTTTCACCTATTTAGAGTATTTTTCTGTATGTCTTTAAGGGATTTATTGATTTCTTCTTTAAAGGCTTCTATCATCTTTATAAGATCAGATTTAAAGACATTTTCTTGTGCTCTGGTTGTGTTAGGATATCCAGGGCTTGTTGTAGTGGGGTAGCTGTGCTTTGAAGGTAACATATTGCCCTGGCTTTTTCTTGATTCTATTCTTTTGAGGGCCTTTAGCCATCTGTATTGTTTTGGCCTGTTCTTGTTGTAGTAGGAAGTGGGGGCAGGTGAACCTCTATGTCTCTGGTGTGGCAGGCCTCTGATGGGTTTCCTTGGGCTATATGTTTCTAGGCATGTAGTTCTGTATGTTTCAGGAGAGTTAGGTCTGATGAAGGTGGACAGAGAGGCACTGGGAGAATAGAGGTCCCTCTGAGATAGCAGGCTGCTCAAGTCAGCTTGCAATATGGCTATTTTTAATGGAATATTATTTAGGTTTATTTCTGACACATAAGAATTTCACATATTTATAGGTAAAGTATAACAGCTCAATCCAATGCTTAATAACAAAAGCTAAGTGATTATCATTTTCCTCTTCTTGGACACTCATTGTTCTTTTGTGTTGGTGATTCTCATCACTATAAGTAACTATTTGTTATGTGCTTGAATATAAGAAAAAAATAACTGGTGCTGTGGCTTTTTCTTCTGAGCAACTAAGAGAGAGAAGTTTGTGATTTTCTGGGTGGGAACATTGTAGGAAGGAAAATCAGCAGTTACCTTTTGATTGTATAAATCTGTCTTGCTCGTTAGATTCCTAAGCAGACATAGACGTAGCCTATGCGATATATGAAAGAAAGTTAGAGGAAGTAGTCTGAACAGAGAAAGTTGATTAGTTATAGATACTCTTTGAGTTGATTAAACTAGATGGACTTCACGTAGGGATGAGGGGAGGGGTATAATTACTGAGCTTCTGCAAAGTTCAAATGCTAATGATTATAGAAATGAGAAAGAACTCATAAAAGGGAACTAAGAAAAAGTAGGTCATGAATTATAGTAAGAGGAACATGATGCACAAGAACCTAGTGAAATACGTGAAGGAATGGGCATGGACTAATCAGAGTGTTCTGTTGATTGTTAGGCAAAAATTGAAAATGGAATAGCCATATGTGGACTGGAACCCGATGACTTTTATAGGCACTATTTTGCTTCAGTTAGGGTGAACAAGAAAGCCTATGGGAAATCTTCTCAAATGTGATATTAGGAGAGCATAGGAACAGAACTAGTGTGTACAAAGTCCATGGTATATTTCCAGTAGGCCTGCAGTCAGCCAAAGTGAAATGCCACTCATTGTTCCTGGCTACCTCTCCAACTGGAGGATACATAGAAGGCTTTCTTCCACTACATCAGCTTACATATGTCTGCTAAAGTAGATGCCTGTGAATTAAAAAATATTGACAAGAATCGTTTCTGAATATTGAATTTATTTCTGCTTGTCTTTCTCCCTAATACAGGTTTCATCACTTCATATTAAACTCTTGGTTGGAAGCATTCTCTTACTATTATGTTAATACTACCAAAAGAAATGACTCCCTATCTCAAGTCTATTAGAAACAGTTGAGTCTGAAAGCCCTTGGACATATATTTCTCAAATGGCCACAGTTTCCACAATGATCTACTGTTTGAATAGTTTTTGCCTTGACTATGAAGATATTTGCATTAGAGCAGCTGATTTTGTGCCTCAAACTTTTCTTGGACAAAAACGATATTCAACTGGTAGATAGAATACTTGAGAACCATCCCTGTAGTTGTCATGGGTGACAAGAGTGACAGTGATGGAGATGAAAATCCCAAAATGTAATCTATCATGGCACACTTCCTATAAACAGAAGTAAATGCCATAGCACTGAGTTATTTTATTTTATTTTATATTTATACTTTATTTACATTTCAAATGTTTCCCCTTTTCCAGGTCTCCCCTTTGGAAACCCCCTATCCCATGTCCCCTCCCCCTGCCTCTATGAGGGTGATCCCCCAACCACCCACCTACTCCTGTCTTCCCTCCCTGGCATTCCCCTATACTAGGGCATCAAACACTCTCATACCCAACGGCCTCTCCCACTGATGGCCAACAAGACCCTCCTCTGCCCCATATGTGGCCAGCACCATGGGTCCCTCCATATGCATTCTTTGGTTGGTGGTCCAGTCTCTGGGAGCACCGGGGGGGCTGACCAGTTGACACTGTTGCTCCCTCCCCATGGGACTGCAAACTCCCTCAGCTCCTTCAGTTCCTTCTCCAACTCCTCCATCTGGGACCCCACGCTCAGTCCAGCAGTTGCTATGAATTGAATCATGGGTGTTCTGAATTTTTGGGCTAATATCCACTTATAGTACATACCATGTTTGTTCTTTTGTGACTGAGTTACCTCACTCAGGATGATATTTACAAGTTTCATCCATTTGCCTAGCAGCCGTATTTATAATAGCCAGAAACTAGAAACAACCCAGATGTCCCTCAACAGAAGAATGGATACAGAAAATGTGGTACATTTACACAATGAAATACTACTTAGCTATTAAAAACAAAGACTTCATGAAATTCATAGCACTGAGTTTTGACTCACGTGGAACTGAGGCATTGTGTGGTTGTGCACTTACTTAATGTCCAGTCCCACAGATCATTTGTAAAGAGTCACTGTGGAAGCCTGGCAGAGAGTACACCTTGGGGACTTTAAGTACCAGCTTTCCCCCTCTCTAGTTAGGATTCACTGCATTTTAGTGAAAATTTATAAGAACTTACTTCCATTGACTTATTTTGAGAAATGAGATCAGAAGTGAACATACGTTTGAATGCATAAAACTTTATATCATTTTGTGATCTCTCTAAAATCTAGTTGAAATAGTATTTGAACTTTTCCTTGAAGGTTCCTGCTCATCTAAAAGTGATAGACTAGAGTTATGGTTCAGTATCTTACCTTTCAGGGTTCTATACCTACAAGAAATGCTTCCTGAACTCTCTTTTATATAAAAGAAGGGCAATATAATTTTAATTAGAAAATATAAATGCTATAGGAGTTTTAGAAAAACATTTACTTGTGTAGTTTTCAATAGTTTTTTTTTTTAATTATTTGTTTTTAAGCTAAAATTAGCAAAGCATAAGGGAGATAAGGAACATTCATCAGATAATCCCAGGTCAAAAATTAATGCCTGTAAGTAGAAATACTTGAAATACCTAAGTATTCTTTTCTAGATGAAACTGTTCTTACATATTGAGGCTACTGTTGTAGTAAAAAGATTGTTCTTCTTATTAATTCTCAGACTTAAAAAATAATATACTTATGATACAGAGATTTGATTCAGTGGTTACGACCACTATTCCTTCTTCCTGAGGACCTGGGTTTAATTCTCAGCACCTACATGGCAGCTCGCAACCATCTGTAACTCCAGTTTCAGGGAGTGTGACACCATCATCTAGTCCATGTGGCATCAAGTATGCATGTAGTGTACAGACATACATACAGATCAAACACCAATACATATAAAAATACATATATTAATCAGTTAATTAAAGATCTTAAGTCTTCTATGAATATATGGCATTTAGCTTTTTAAAATCAATGTTATTTATATGCATAATTATTTTGAACTGTATATATGTATGCAATGTTAATAGTTTATTATTATTAAATATATTATGGTTAAATAATCCTGTACTATTAAATTATTTTAAAAAGCATCCCACTGAGAAAACACTTTGAGAATCTATAGAAAGAAGTGTACATACACACACACACACGTATGTGGTAGATGCTGAGATTTCACACTTATTGTTTTCTAAATTAGCAATGAAGTTATACAATTAGAAAAATAATTGGAATAAACTGTTAACTTATAGCTATTGAAATTATCTTCTCAGTACTTTTTAAAAAGTAGCATAACTATCTTTAATATTTTCATTCTTCATTTGTACATTAACTATACTGGCTAGAACTTAGCTATATCAAGTGGATATAGACTAGGAGTATCAAAAGTTAAGTCTTTAAATGGTTACAAAGTAATATCAACATGATTATAGTTATAAAACTGAAAGGTAATACTATAAATGTTTGACAAAATAGAACATTTACATGACTTTATAGTTTTAAAATCTAATTTTAAAATGATAGCCATAACTGTGTTGGCAAAGCTTTAGTAAACCAGGCTAGATGGAACTGGATTACTGCTTAATGAAAAAATAATAGAATAGTAGAACAGTGTACAAAGAGGGAGAGGCATGTGACAGGTGGATATTCGAGAAAGGGATTATTTCCAGAATATAATAATTTAAAAGTCAATGACAATACCAGCTGAAAAAGACAAACCATTCCATGTGTACAAATGGCATGACTGGTCATGTCACAAGAGAGGACATTCAGATAGACACAAAATGTGAGAAGCTACTCTAGTTCATTAGTCAAAGAGGTACATAAAATTCAAATCACTGTCTTTATTTCCTTTTCTTTCCGTTCTCTTATTTCCTTCTTTTTTCTGTTTTACAAATTGCCTCAGTTTCTCTTAAGCTGGTTTGAATTCCACTGTGTAGACCAGGCATGTGGCTAGCTTTTATTGCACAGAAGCTTTCTGCTTCAGTTTCAGAAGTACTGGAATTATAGTCGTCGTGAGTCACCACACATAGTTTTTAAAGATTTTCTACACATTTGCTAGAATGATTAAGACAGGAAAATAGGTGATATGAAATAGTATTAAGGGAAGGGATTAATTAAAACTACCATATACTATTGGTGAAAATGTACCATTTTAGGTCTTTTGAAAAGTATGTTTTAGCATCCACTGAAAACAAATAATGCACACACTGAACTGTACCTCTAAGGTGATACCAATAGACTTTGTTTGTGTCATTAGTCTGTTGCTTGAGTATTCATGAATGCATGATCTCTTCTTTGCTCACCCAGATAGGGCACTAATGTGAGAGGGAGGAGAAATTTCACCATGTAGCTTGGGAGACCAATGACCTTGTGGGTTACTTAGAGGAAGCATGGGTGATTCAAAGGCAACTCAAAGCCAGCTTAGTATGGATGAGGACTCACGAAACTTGCATCTGTGGAGCTGCATCCCTAGCCAATCAGCAGGCAGCTTCCTCATGGTTTCTATTTCCTTACTAATTGTTTGCTGCCTGTACAACTTTAGGAGGGTCCTGGTGAGCCTTGTAAAAGCCACTGTTTCTTCAGCCTTGTAAATTTCATTAGCTTCTTTGTCTATGAACTTCACCTCTTCCTTTTGTAAATGTTTTAATTTGGAGGAAATAGTTATGCAACAGTGTGCAAATGATCATTTACAGAAGGATTACTTCTATATCTATGTTAAGGAGTCACTAACATGAAATCTCAGTTGGCAAGGAATGTAATCTCTGAGAGATTAAAATCAATCTGAACAGAACAAAACTAAACAAAACAAACAAAAACCCCAAAACAACAACAACAGATGTAGATGGGTTGGGAGTGGGGTTCCAGAGGTCTAGAAGGTGAGCCTGGTAAGCCTTCATCCTCATAGGTTATAACTTGGCTGCAAGTAAGTTAGTTCAATTTTCAGAAAATAAAATAGCAAAGAAATAATACCAATGTCTAATTCAAGCCAGCTTCCCATTCTACAGGTTTCTATGCTCTGATTATTTATTTTTTAGATTTTATAAACTTATATAAAAATTCCACACTCCGAAATCCACCAGACTCCAAAAATATAATTTTCAACTTAATGAACTTTTATACAATTAGAATATTTTCTGGGACCCTTTTTCTCCTACTAGGTTGCCTTGTCCAACCATGATATGAAGGTATGTGCCTAGTCTTATTGTAACTTGTCATAACACATTTTGTTGATGTCCCTGGGAGCCCTGTGCTTTTCTGAAGGGAAACTGAAGAAGAGAGGATCTGGGATGTGACAGAGTGAGGGGCTGGGAGGAGAGGAGAGAGAGGACTCTCGAGCCAGATGAAATATGCAAGAGAAGAATAAAAACTAATAGTCTTTTGGAACAGAGACTTCAGGTTAAATTTTACATTTTCCATTTCTGATATATTTTATGGACTCATCTTTTTAGAAGTAGATACTTTTCTGATATTTGGAAAACATCATTTATGAATGCTGCTCCCAGAGCACCTTTAAACATCTTTTTACACCAGCCAATGAGGCATGAAAGGATACACAAATGTGTGCTTGGTTATGGGATGTTTGATGTGCCCTCTGCCTTTTTATAGTGAGTCAGATGGGAAGTGGAAGATGCCAAAGTGTATTATCCTTTGAATGATGACTACCAGTCAGGTGTAATAGGAAGACCTTTATTTCTGCAAACCTACTTGATTTTCCTGGAAATTGGAGTCGGAGATGATATAATTATGTGAGTCTTACAGACTGGAACGAAGTTCACACTGTAAGAAAATGATTGAAATGTTATACAAACCAAATCATTTTGGACTATTTAGATCAGACTTCTAATTAGTGTGTTAACTTACAAATAATGGGAAGAAACAGAAGAGAGAATGAATGAAGAGACCTAGAAGAGGGAATTTTTCTAAACTTTGAAGTGTACTTTTTCTAAACTTTGAGTCAATCTCTTTCTTCTACATATCTATTTTATATGATATGTGTTGCTTCTTCACAGAAATTTTAGTTTTAGAGATTTTATATTAAAGTATCCATTTATAAATGTTCAAAAACATCAACTCTAACCAGGAATGCCACCCAGCGGTTCAATACTTGCTTGGTGAACTCTGGGTTCAGTCTCCACTATCACAAAACCAAACAAAAAGTAAAAAAGAAAATAGTTAAAACAGTCTTTAACTCGATAGAGATTACCTACGTTGGTTGGTTTTTATGATAGAATATATCTGATATTTACTGAAGGACTATCATGCTAGGAGCTCAGATCACTGGGGACAATCTTTAGCCACAGTACAAGTGTTTGCAAGTAGTTATTTCTTCTTTTTTAGCCAGTCCTGTAATGACACTGATTAAGGCCATTCAGATGGAGATTCACTTTTCACAAAGTAAGCATTATGTTTATAAACCTCTCATTGTGTGTAATCTCCTCACCTGCACATTACCAAGGGTTCCATTATCTCCTCCCTTAATGCAAATTCTCTCCCTCTCCTGGGTGTTAGAATCGTCATCAGAGACTGACAAAAGTGACTTTGTGCTTTATTCTCTCCCAGCACCTTGAAATGAGATGAAAGCTGCACTTTTTTTCAGGGGCAGGGGTGGGAGGGGAGTTTGTTCTGTGAGCTTCGCGCAGATGTCATACTGGTTCATAAAATTATTTTTCTAGCTAAGCTATTATAACATGCCTTTTCAATTTTTGATATATTTTGTTAGAATATATTCTGCACCAGTGCTGGGATCATCACCTTTTCCTTGTTTAATCATAATTCACAGTCGTCTCTTGAATCTAAATATCTCCTTTTGCCCTTCAGATAAATAACTTATGAGTTTAATGTTCTCACTTTATCTGTGCATAATTGTATATAATTGGAATTAAGTGACTGGCCTGGACACAGTGGTAAGGTAGAATAAGAGACCTTCTCAGAGTTCATTTTTACTACTTATCTTCACAATGGTAGACTTAATTCAATATATTTTATAGAATCAGTTCAGTTGATATTTTTCCTTCATTCCCATGACAACTTTAGTAACAAGGTGCAATTATCCCCTTTAGAGATAGGAGAATTGAAATATAGATTTAAATATAAATTATAAGCAGCAAAAGAACTTGAGTTATATTGGCCTCAGGTCTATACTATTTAGCAAATTGGAACAGCATGTTTCAGGAAGGTTTACGGAACGTCTGTGGATGTACTTGCTGGTGAGTAAATGGACTGTGGATGTATAGGGTGAGCCCTAGAACCTGGGTGATGGAGTGTTTGCATAGCAGGTAAGCATCCATAGGCTCTAAGTCCAATGCTTTCAGCTTAAAGAAAAGAAATAAAGAAGATGGTGATAAAGCAGGTTTAATGAGATGAGAATAGAATTGTAGAATGCAGAATGATGGAGCAAAGCTGTGTTTCAAAAAAATTAATTCCTAACTCAAAAATTATTCGGATGGACCCAAGCTTGAGTTTTTTATACCTGTACATTTTTAACCAAAAACCTGTGCAATTATAATATATAATATAACCAACAATGTACACCTATTGAACAGAAAAAATAAATTTTTCACCCAAACAAAACAATAATGGTAACAGTACCTGTGCACTTCAAACCCTGCACAAAGATATAGTTGAAAAACAGAGAAAAATATTGCAAAGGGTTTCAGAGATGACCTGGAAGATTTCATCAGAAGAAATTTAAATTTTATATATTCTTTTAAAAATTATTTTCTATATCCTCAATGATGGTTATGTTAATTGTAGGAGTATGAAATGAAAGTTGATATTTTCTGCCAATAAATATATGCATGATGTATAGATACATCAGACTTCCTTAATTCTAGTTGCAGACTGATATTCCAAAGTCCAAACAGTCTTCCAGATCCATAGGTTGTCTACTGAAACTTAACAAGTCATCTCATAATCTGTTGGTTTAAACATAGCAATAACAATCTCTTGCTCCTATTATTATCAGGATTTCCAGAAAACTCAAATGTTAAGGGTTTAGAATGATCTCTGTTCTTATTCCATCACAAAATTGCAAGAACTGATGTGGCTCTGGATTGGAATATCTATCTGGGGCATCTTCATGTAGCTTGTACTTGCTTACAACATGGCTAGGTTATAAAGGCAAGTAGTTTAAGAGACAGTGCCATGAAGTTATGTGGTCTTTACATTTTAACATCAGATGCATTCAGCAACAGTTCCTCTGCGTTTTGTTGGTAGAGAGGGTTACAGTTTCTATTCATGTTGTAGGAGAAAAGAAGACCTATGAGTCTGACTTTTTACTGTAGGATTTCATATGCTGTATTTTAATAGAATACTGAAAGGCATATGACTGAGTGTGTGTGTGTGTGTGTGTGTGTGTGTGTGTGGTGTGTGTGTGTGTGCATGTGCATGTGTGTGTTGTGTGTGTGTCATGTGTGGTATGTGATGTGTGGTGTATGTGTGTGTGTGCGTGTGCATATGCGTGCGTGCATGTGTGTGCGTGTGTGTGTGTGGGGGGTGGCTTGAAAACTACAATCTGTCATTCCACCTGAGAGCTCTAAAAATTACCTAGGCCTGGCCACAATGTAGGAAACAATGAGTCACGTTAACCTCCTGGAGGTATCTTATTAAGCACATCAGGGGTTAGCACCAGAGCAGACTTTATCCTATCTTTCTTACACTGTACTGCAAAACCTGTGACATTTTGATGAACTAGATTGCAAGTCTAAGCTTAGTTGCTGATGCAAGGACAGCTTCCTCAATTGTTACACAAGTAGAAAATAACACCTCCTGAGTGCTAACCACCCAAGCCATGGGCTGTCCACTAGCTGTGAATCACTATCTATGAAGGCTCTCAGAGCACCTGCACAAGAGCTGTCGTCATTGAGGCAAGTGACCCAGGCTGCCCCTACTGTTCCCGAGTTAGTTAGGCATTTCAAAGATGCCCTGACGTTTATCAATTTATTTAACACTTATTAAATACTTGTTATGGATCAAGCACTGTGCATTATTATCACAGTGCAAAGATCAACAAAGATCCCGTCTCTCTAGTAATGTATCTAGGAAGGAAAAGAGAGACATTTATAGGCCATTTTGTTAAGATAAAGGAAACAAAACAAAATTAGATACTTTTTGATATCTTGCCAACAATGACTCCTTCAAAGGATTAGGCCAATCATTATGCCAGAGTCTTCAGGATCCCATTACTTTTCTAAGACCCATAGGCTGGCAACTAATCCTTACCATCTGGGTGTTTGTGGGAGACATTTCATATCTGAACCAAGACAGAAAATTCTAGAGACGAAAAACCACGGGACTTAAAATTATGCTGTTCTGAATAACATGACAGAGCTTTGTTTCTTCCCATTGGTCTCCACCCTATAGAAGAATCATCTTTGTCCAGCATCCACATTATATATGTTCTTGGTGCTGTAGTCATTTAAAGCCCTTTTTCCTATAAGATTTTCATCTATAATATTTGTGGTAGTTAAAATGAAACTGGCCACCAGAAGTCATACATTTGAATGCTTGGTCACCAGGGAGTGGAACTATTAGGACATGCCACCTTGCTGGAGTAGGTGATGCTTTATTGGAGGAAGTGAGTTGGGCTTTGAGGTTTCAGCTGCTCAAGAGGGCCCAGTGTCTCTCTTCCGACTGCCTCCCTATTTGAATATCAAACTGTCAGCTATCTGTCCAGCACCATGTCTGTCTGTGCACTGTCATGCTTCCTGCCAGAATGCTAATGGACTAAACCTTTGAACCTCTGAGTAAGCCCCAATTAAATGCTTTTCTTTTATAAGTGTTGCTGTGGTCCTGACGGCCATAGTAACCCTAACTACAGCAGTACTGCCATGTTGTATATGAGTAACCTTTATTTTAGTTAATAATGGTTCCAAAGCCCAACAGTAGTCATGCTGGCAGTTTAGAAATGCCAAAGAAAAGATATAAAATGCTTTAATTAAGTGAGCAGATGGAAGTTTTTAATTTAATAAAAAAAAAAAAAAGACATTACATATTCAAAGTGCTGAAAGCATACAGAAAGTATGGAACTTGCAGTCATGGAATAATGCAAAAGGAGAGATATCCATATGCTTCCTTCCCTTTTGTATCCTCAGCTGCAAAAGTTTTAGCTGCAGTGAGTAATAAACACTTAGCAAAGATAACGTTAAATCATGGAGTGTGCTACTATCTGTGGTAATATGAATTCCTTGAAGGTCTTGGCTAAGAGGTAGGACATATGCTGCCCAGGACATAGAAGATGAATTTATTGTTTATTCTTGAGGAGTGGTACCTGAACTAAATACGAAACTCAATGTCTTCATTTTCCTGCATTCTAGTTTAGAGTCAGACTAAGCATATTTTACGAGAAGACATTAAAATTTATAAAACTTAGGACTAGAAAAGAATTTTGAGGTCAGATCATTATTATACAACTCTAGTTAAGTACAGGGCAATAAACTGGTCTGTGAAATAAAAGCACATCCCACTTGAGTAACAGACTGAACTTAATTGTTATTTTTCTTGCCTTTATTCTTGAATTATAAAACCTTTTATGAATGCGATTTGAATTTATTATACTGCATTTATTGTTCTTTGCTAGCTAGATAATATGCAAATTGATGTTTAAGCAATGATTTTAAATATGTACAAAGTAGTTTGTTCCATTTTAGAATGAACTGTGAGTGTTTTAGGTGGGCTCTGCATAGCCCATGATGAAACATTTAGCAATTTCCAAAAGCAGAAATAAATTTTCTGGTTTCTGATTTCAGAACTCATCTTTGAAATCAAGTAATTATCTTCTAAAATCATAATCTTTGGTGTCTGTCACCTGTATCCCATTCCCTTTAAAATCCAGCTTGTTAAATTGTAGCCCATGGTCTCCTAGGAATCTTTCACTGAACGTGAAGGCCATGAGGAACTTGGCAACAGTAGAAAGTTCCTGACCCACAGGACCAAACATCAATTCAGAGTCAAATGTGTAATGAATTTCTGGAAGTCTGTGACTGTATTGGATGACACAACCTCACAGCAACCTTGGGTCTGAACACAGACTACATTCTTAGCACTGAACATGCCACCATGCCAGGCAGCATAGGTTCTACCTGAAACATCTCAGCTCTGAGTGTTGCCGAGTTCAAATAAGGTCTTGTGACATCTGTCTCCTGTAATTTCTCAACATGTAATGAATTAGTAAAACCTTGGACTGTATCATTTTAGAGTATTTGATTTTGAAATTACTCTTTGAGTTCCTGACTTGAATTTCATAAATGATTAAATGAATTTGGTTAGTGTTTAGGACAACATTTCCAGCAATATCTTAATTGGTCCTATACATCATGCCTCTGTCATTTTGCACATATATATATATGTTAATTCTTTGAGAATTTCATACAATATGATTTGATCATACTTACCCAATCCTCATCTCTTCCCAGAACGCCAGAACGATGTCCCTCCCTACTAACCCAACTTTGTGGTTTTTTTTTTTTTCTTTTTTTCTTTTTCTTTTTTCCCATTAGGTCAAATCTATGCTGCCTAAATATTTTTGGATCTGTGGTCTTCCACTGGAGCCTCATTGACTTAACAGGGGCTGTATTCTTAAAGGAAACTGTTTCTCAGCTAACAATTGCCAATAGCCAGTTCTCATCTCCATGCTGAAATTTGACCTGGCTTACCCTTGCATATGTTTTGTGTATGGAGATGAAACAACATTTGAGTTCATACGTGCAGCTTCTCAGCTGTGTCCCAAAGACACCATTCCCGTATTGTCACCCATGGCCTCTGGCTCTTACACTCTATCTGTCCTTCTCCTACAATGATTCCTGAGCCTTGGGAGGAAGAGGTGAGACATACACATTTCAGATAGAGGTAATCATTCTGCAGTCTCATATTCTCTACAAATTGACTGTTCTTGGTCTCTGTGCTAATCCCCATCTGCTGCAAATAGAAGTTTCTTAGATAAAAATTGTGAAATGCATTATCTATGGGTATAACGGTAAGTCATTAGGAGTAGCAAAACAGTGCTAGTAAACTTGTCACTATGGCTTATGAACTGTCAATCCAGAAACTTTCCAGTGTTTATTAATATGAAATCAAAATATTGAGAAGCCTTGTGTTCTGGCTAGTCTTGTACCAACTGGACTCACAAATTAGAGATATCTGAAAGGAAAAAAAAAACCCATCAATTGAGAAAATGTCTTCATAAGATCTGGCTTAAGGCATTTTCTTAATTAATGATTGACAGGGAAGCACCCAGCACAATTTGGGTGGGTTCTATAAGAAAGCCAGGTTAAGAAAGCTAAACGAGCAACGAGGAACAAGCCAGTAAGCATCTCCTCTTCATGGCCTCTGCATCAGGTCCTGACTCCAGGTTCCAGCCTTGTTTAAGTTCCTGTCTTGATAATGAACAGTGCTGGGGAAGTATAAGCCAAATAACCCATTCTTCCCCAACTTGCATTTTGGTCGTGGTGTTTCCTCACAGCAGTAGAAATCCTAACTAGACGCTTTGAAACTAAATATTTAACCAAGCTTTAATTCTTCTATAAAATAAATATGCATATATATCACATTGGCATGCATGCTTGCTTACATTTTTAAATGATAGTTATATTAATATATTAATATTAAAGATTTCTCTTAAATTATACACACACACACACACACACACATGCATGCATGGATCCTTTGAATGAGAATGCCTCCCATGGGCACATATATTTGAATACTTGGTCCTTAGTTCTTGGAATTGTTTGGTAAGTTTACAAGATATTGCCTTATTGGAGGGAATATGTCACTGTGGGTGAGCTTTGATTATTTTTTTTTCAATTAAAACATTTTAATTCCATTTAAATTCTGTATTTTGTAAACTATAGATCATAATATTTCCCAAATAAACTGATATTAGCTCTTATGTTAATTTGTGTTTGTCATTGATAACTAGATATAGAATAATAATAAGCATCATATTTACTAAATTATCAAGATAGGTTTTTTTTTTGTCTTTACATTTTATTTTTTTCTACTTTATTTACATTTCAAATGTTCTCCCCTTTCCAGATCTCCCCTTTGGAACCTCCCTATTCCCTCCCCCCTCCCCTACATCTGTTGGGGTATTCCCCCACCCACCCACCCACCCACTCTCGTCTTCCCTCCTTGGCATTCTCCTATACTGGGGAACTTTGATGTTTTAAAAGCCAGTACTCTTCACAGTTAGGTCTCTCTGTCTCTGGGTTGTGTTTCAAGAAGTAAACTCTCAACAGTTGTTTCAATGCCATGCCTGCCTGTCTGCCTGCTGTCATGCTATAATGATCGCAGGACTGTAACCTTTTGAAACTGTAAGCCCCACAAAAGTCTTTGTTCTACAAGTTGTCATGGTCATGGTATTTTATCAGAACAACAGAAAACTAATTAATTCATGGGCTTATGTAAAATTTTCTCAGAAAAGAAGGGTTGCAAGTGGGAAAAGCTTAAGAAGCCACTTCTGTGTGGTGTCCTATGTCTTCTTTTCACCTCTTTCATGTACAGTGCTGGTGTGAAGGAACAGCAAAGACCTTAGACACTACAATTCTTCCCATTCCACACAGCAGAGACACATTCTTTTTTTTTTTAAATATTATTTATTTAATGTATATGAGTACACTGTAGCTGTCTTCAGACACATCAGATCCCATTACAGATGGTTGTGAGCCACCATGTAGTTGCTGGAAATTGAACTCAGGACCTCTGGAAGAGCAGTCAGTGCTCTTAGCCGCTGAGCCATCTCTCCAGCCCTCAGAGACACATTCTTAATGGACAGACTGAAAAGGTTTTTGTGAATTTCAAAAGAACTTTTTCTCAGAATAGTAGCCAGGAGCAGTTGGATCAGGGAACTTAAAAAGTGATGCAATTCTATTCCAATTGAAAAGGAAGTGAAATTATTTTTTTAAATGGAATTAAGAGAGAAAAAATCCATTTCTCAAAAATTCAGCAAAGTACTTGTTTTCCTCCATATGAAGGAAAGGCTCAATTGTTAAAAAATTTTGTGAGATTATCAGACTTTGCAATAGTACAAGAAAATAAGACTTCTATCTATGTCAATCTACCATAGTGCGTGCATGTTCTAATTAAAACACTCACACTGCTCACTAGTGAGTGGAACTAGGGCCTTTGCCTGCACATTGCATAGGTGGTGTGACATTTAAAGCAAAGCATATCCCATCTTGGTTAATATTCATTTAAAATTCTCTTCTCTTACCATGTTCTTCCCTTGTCCATACTGAACATTAATGTTTTTGCTTCTTATAATGAATGATGGATTAAGAGCTTTATCTATATCAATAAACAGTTGAAGCTAATATTTCAAGAGAACTGTGTGTTGCAAATACATGTAAGCACTGTACATTTTTTAGGATTCTTGTCTGTAGGGAAATAATGGACAAAATACTTTCAACAGACTCATTAAAATTATTTTCATCTTAAGAGTAGTATGCATATCTGTTGTAAGAAATACTTGACTAGGTACCTCTGCCTTAAGAATAGATAATCTACTGAGAGGAATACAATAGTATTATCTCTGTTTGATCTCTAATATTAAATGGTTTTATAAAATGATATTTAAAAACAATATGTCTTGATTCATTTTTTAACTATGAATTTCAGTAATTCACACTTAATATTCTGACACTGGATTCCTTATCCATTGTCACCCTTGCTTGTCCTCTCTTATTTCTTTACTTAAAATAGGACACTATTAGTCATGGTGGCCTACATCTTTAATTCTAATACTCAGGAACCTGAGGTAGAGGGCTCAATAATTCAGGGATAGCCTGGAGAATGCTCTGTGAGATTCTATCTCCAAACAAAATACACACACACACACACACACACACACACACATACATACACACACTCACATACACACACACATACACACACATACATACATATACACACATACACACACATACACACACACATACACACACATACACACACATACACACACATACACACACATGCACACACACATACAGACAGACATATATGTACACACACATACACACACATACATACACACATACACACACATACATACATACACACACATACATACACACACACATATACAAACAACTGTTGTGGAAGTAAAGTTTTAGTACAACCGGTGATTTCATCTTGCTATCTAAAATAAGATTTAAACTATTCATATTAATACTAAATCTTAATAAGCTTCTTTTAAAGGATGAATAGTCTCAGCAAAGTTCCTGGCTTAGAATATTTATCTTCAGTTTCCTCCCTAACTTTAAACTACTTAATCTCTCTGATTCAGTTTTACTAGTGTGAAATAAATATAATACCAAAACCCACTTTATTGGTTTACAAGGTTGAAATAAGTAAGCATATTTCAATAAATAATAAAAACTATGATTATTGACCTTATTGCAAGGCTTTTTAGTGTCTAATTTTGAGGTACTCTCTGAAATTTATTTCTGGCTTAGAAAAAAAAAAGTGTCCTAAAGTTAGCAAGAATTGCACCTGATATCTGAATGTTTCCTATCAACTCCCAAATTCTTATTTTCACTGATGCCACTCAAACACTCTAAAATGGTTTCTATTTAATTTATCATAATCTATTTCTTGTTTCTGTAAACAGAGATAGTCAACCTGATGCAGGTTTTGATGTCTTTCCTTACAATCTTCATCTATATCTGTGATTTAACACACTGGTGCTTTGACCAGGTGAGCAAAGGCCACAATGGAAAAATAAGTTATTTTTTCTCAAAAAAAAAAATAGCTTAGAATCAAGAATATTTTTCATATTTATGATAATATTATCCACACCATTCTTCTCCATTCATTTGTTTGATTTTGTATTTACTTCACATTCTGAGGGAGTTCTTTTTGAGTAATGTTTGTTCTCTATGAGGACATTTCTGCATGTCTGACTTTCTCAAGTTCCAGGTTCTGTGATTAAAGGTAGAAAGGCTCAGAATTTTAGAGCACTTGCTGTTTTTCCAGAGTGCCTTGGTTTGATTCCCAAGGCAGCTCACAGTCATTTGTTATCCCAGAGGATCGCATGCCCTATATTGCTCTCCTGGAACACACATGGTATACAGACATATATGCAGTCAGATCACCCATACAAATAATAAAAGTTAAATATTTTTTTAAAGAAGCAAGAATAAAGAGCAAAATATCAAGGTGAAAAGTCAATGCCTGGCTCATAAAAGATTTCACTTATATTTGCTGTTATTAGTAACAATAATATTAATATTGTTGGAACTATATGTGTCAATGATTATTCATCATGGTTTTGGCACATACTTATGCACAATGAAGAAATTCCTTGTTCTTTGTTACATGTTGTACTGTTTAGATTTAATGTAGTAGTACTCTAGATTATACTGAGAACATTAAATTACAATATTGTTTTATACATTTTATAGTAACTCCTTGAATTGCAAGAATTTTCTGGGAAATTATTTATATAAACATGCATACACACATAATACATACACATGCACACATACATACATACATACATACATACATACATACATACATAAGAATAACAATGTTTTCCTGCCACAGTCACTGCTTTAAGGACTCTATAGGGGCTGGAGAGATGCTCAGTAAAGTGCTTGTCATAAAACAACAAAGGCTTGAAATCACATGAAAATCCAGGCATAGATGCTCACATTTGTAATGCCAATGCTGGGAAAACAGAAACAGGATCCCTGGTGTGCAAAGCCCAGAAAGTCTAACTTGTTGACAACCTTCAAGTTTAGTTAGCCTGCCTAAAAAGATAAATATGAACAAGCAAAAGCAAAGCAAAGCAAACAAACAAAGCAGACAGAAACAAAAACACAGAGAAGATCTAAAAAAGGCATGTGATGTCAACTTCTAACACAGAATGACATCAACAGAATGACATAACTGCATACACACCCCATGCAGGCTTACAGATTTATATGAACATACATATGTCAGATACAAGCACTAATGATAGCACTACAGACTAAATGTACTATTTAATGAATGCTTGGATCCATATTAAATTATGATAGATTTATTTGAATGTTTCACATTGCAAATGAGCTGTATATTTTAAAGTCAAATATGAACTGGAATTTTTTTTTTTATTCAGTTGACTCAGTAAATTCAAAAAGTTGTTCTGTGGGGTGTTCAATTGTTTCTTTTTGTGAATTACTTGTGTAATTGCTTTCCTTTTTCTCCATAGTAGCATGCATTGTCAAAACAACTAAGGTATGGAAATAGTTCTGGTGTATACAATTTTCATGATTATGGAAACTATTGTATAATATCATGTTAAGAGTAATTTTAAAACAGTAAACTCGTGGAGATTAACAGTTTAAATAAGTGTGTAAAGAATTCAGAATTTCTTATTTTGAATTGAAGTTATGCACACTAAAATGTTTGGCTCTGTTCTGAAACCTACTAACACAACCGCTTTGCTGGAGTCATTTATGTGTTCACTTGATGCAGATGAGAAGAAAAGGCTAGCATCACTGTCATACCCTTTATTTCTTCTGCAGCCCAACAGCTTGAATGTTTATGTGACTGTCTATCACCTCCGTCATCAAGTTGTTGGAAATGATAAATGCCCAAACCTGCCATTTTATGCTGTTATAATTTTGTCATACATGATAATGAAGGTGTTATCTCATCTCATACTCCCATAAATTTTGCTAACAAAGTTATCTTGGTTGAAGTCAATGTACAACTTCCCTTCCACAGTATCCCGTTCAAGCATGCATTTCAAAGAGAAAAGTATTTGTGCTCTACATAAATTAACTGGGGTTTGGAGAACCAAGTTCCAAGTGTGTTTAGAAGAAAAGTACTGTAATCAATGGGTGTGTAGGTAAATGCTCTTATCTGAATTGATGGGGGAGTGATGAAATACTAAGGGACTGTGCAATTTCTTACTGTTCTACTTTCACAGATGAATCATTTAACACAACACCTTTTTAAGACTATGTTAATCTTTAAAAAGCAGGGTTGTTTTGCTGTTGTTGTTGTTATTATTATTGTTTTGTTTTGGCTTGGTTTTTGATTGGGATTTAAATCCATGGCCACAATCAGGAAGTGGTTATGCTCTGACTCACTCTTTTCTTCCTTCCTTCCTTCCTTCCTTCCTTCCTTCCTTTCTTTCTTTCTTTTTCATGTGCAGAATTTCAAAACTTTTTAAGGGCACGAAAAGAGAAAAGGGACTGACTACTTGGGACAAGCTAAGGAGTTGGGAAGAAGGAAAATGGAAGATGTGACAAGGAAAAAGGGAAGATGTGACATGCAAAAAAACTATAAGCATGCAGGAAAATGTCACAGTGGCACCTACTGTTTTATAATGTAATACATTCTAATAACAAAAATGATAAAATAAATGTGGCTAAAGAGATGGCTCATAGGTTAAAACAATGCACTGGTCTTTCGCAGATTTGGAGTTGAGTTCCCAAAGCCCTCTTTGGGTGGCTCCCAATGCCTGATGATCCATCTCTAGTGGATCCAATACCTTCTTTAGCCTCTATAGGTACACACAGGTAAATGCACATACCCACTTAAACATGTGAACACACACACACACACTCACACACATTAATAAATAACAAAGTAATTACTTAAAATCAAAAAGAGCAATGACATGGAGCCACTGATAGAACTGCACGCTTTTGTAATGGTTTATGAAGTAATTAGAAGTACAACTTTTCAACACTTATTGTTCTAGTTTCTTTGGTGGTCACATTGTCTGTGGCCTATCCTTAGGAGGATCATGCTTCAAAATTTAAGTTGAAACAGTTTGTTCCCATGTCTTAGCTAATCATGTGGGCTCACACAAAACCTTTCATTGTCCAGTAGGACATATTTTGGTATACTGTGAAATTTTTATTATGACATCTCCATATCTTAGCTTAATCTCCTTGCTTAAATTTTTACTTGACCTTTTCATAAATATTCTTTGGACCTATTTCTTTATATTCTAGTTTCAACTTTCAAATTACAACTTTTCAGGTAATCTCTCTCTTTTTTTTTTATGAACTGTGTGTTCTTTGAAAATTGTAGACATGCATGTACTGTTTTGTGATTGCTTTTCTCCTATCTTCTCTTACATTTTATTTTGATCAACCTCACTTCTTTTCTCCCCTCAAGACCCTCTCTGAGAATCATCTCTTTGTGTTTTGTTTTTTGACTCATTGAATTTAACCAAGGCAATCCGCATGACCTCAGCTTTGAGGATATTCATTAAATACTGGTGGACACATCAGTGTGTAGAGAAGTGAAGTAATTGACGTTTCTCAGAACCTATCAGTTGCCAATAATTCAGCACTGGCAGTGTAGGTAGGTTTCTCGAGCTCCTCTCCATCCACGTCTGAATGTTGACATCCTCTACCAGACAAAATATATCCATCTCCCACTGCTTTGAGTTCCTTATCAACAGACATGAGGGGTCTGACCTGGAACCCAGTAAGGCCACCAATGAATGCAAGTAACATGAAGTCAGGATATGCACACTACTCTGAGCTAACAGAAACTTCAAGGACTCGACACTCAATTGAGGGTCTAAATCAGACTAAATGGGTAAGGCTGCAATAACACTGTAGCAGAATTAAATGAGTGCCCTGTGGTCCTGTGATCCAGAAGCTAACAGATCTTAGGGCAGTGGTTCTCAACGTTCCTCATGATGCTACTCTTCAATACAGTTCCTCATATTGTGGTGACCCCCCCCAACCATAAAATTACTTTGCTGCTTCTTAACTGTAATGTTGATACTGTTATGAATTATAATGTAAATATTTTGGGAGATAGAAGTTTCTCAAAGGGGTCACAATCCACAGGTTAAGAACCACTGCCTGAGAGTTTCTTAGGAACTGACTTCCCTGTCAAACAGCTGTGAACCTCTGCAATGAACAATAAGATGTATAAGACTATATTGCAAATAAAAAGAAAAAAATCCAGGCAAAAATAATCAAACAGACAAGGTAAGGTAAAGACATGGATTTAAGACTGAAGGTATCCTGGGTATGAAGCAGGTAATTGAGAAAAATAGATACACAGTGAAAGGAAAAACTCCAACAAAAGAAACTCACAAAATGATGACTCTGGTGAAAAAGTCTGATGCCAATCTAGATAATAGCATCGACAACTGACACTGAAAGGGACACAGGAGTGTTTTCAAACATTGTGCTTAAAACCTTAAAATATACTATGTTTAAAGGGATCAAGGAGGGTAAACAGTCTTTAGAATAAGGTAAGAAATTGTTATATAAAAATAAATGCATATTGCTAGAGAAATGGCATAATGAGTAGATAGTGCTTATTGTACAAGCATGAAGTCCAGATTTCAAATCCACAGCATCCAGGTAAAAGCTAGGGGTGACAATAAGCACCTGACATACTACCAATGCAATAAGGGGAAAAATAGGAATATCACTGGCGTTTACTGGCCACCAGCCTAGCTCCGTATTCAGTGAGAGAGCTTGTCTCAAGGGATAATCTCAAGGGAGGGATAATGTTTCATGTGGCGTGTGCTTCTCTGGACTCCATGCGCACACTATGTAGCCACACCACGAGCATACATCTGATACCCATACAAATCATAAAATAGATAAACAAACAAGAAATACAATTAGTGTGCTCAAGTGTACCTCATCCAAGGTTGGGACCAAACTCGGGGAGACAAGAACTCTAGCATTAAGCTATTAAGTTCTTAAATTCAACAGCCCCAAGAGTGCTAATGTGTTCTGTCTTAGAATAAATCACTGGATAATTTAAGGTACGTTAGAGAAATGAATATTTCACTAATTCTGTTTAAGATTTAAAGGCATGCATTATATATAGTAACAGGGGTACAGCCCAGGGGGTTGATATTGGCAAGGAGTGGGTGATTTGTGCTTCCTCAGGCTTTTAGCATCTGTAATACCTATCTGGATTTATTTTCCCTTAGAGCTGTAGAAGTATTATGATTAAAAAAAGGTTTAATGAAATATAATAACCTCATGTCTTCCCTTACATCTCCCTTTGCCTTCCTATGTGTGCCACTGCCCCCCTTCTCATCCATAGTTTCTTTGTCTCTTCCATTCTTACATACGTATGCGCACATATGTATGCACATATGTATACATACACACATGCACACACACAAACACAGGTGTGCTGCACAACTCCCCCCACATACAACAAAAAATTAAAAACAATTACAAACTGTTGAGTCTTTTCAGTGTTCACCTTTTGATAGTCTCATTAACAAGGAAAGCCATTTCATACCAGCATGTACCTGCTCACCCGGTAAGTCAAAAAAGTTTGTGTTTGCTTGTTTGTTACTACTTTATATAATAGTAGGGTTTTTGTTGCAATGGTCTTGCCATTTAATTTGTTTGCCTGATATGATTATCAGTGTGCCACTGTGTATATTCAGCTCAATGAACTTTAGATTCAATAAGGACTTCTCTCACTCCTCCCTAAGGCCTGTGTTTCTTTTTGTTGCCTGATGACATGTCCAGTGTTTCATGCTTGACAGAAGTTGATGAGACAAATGCAGATGTTTCTGTAACCCAAGAGGAGAATACTATTTAACATTCCCTGTTTTCCTCATAGTTAGCTTCTCTAAATGAACCTATGTTGGAGGAAATGTATTGTTCTTATGCAAAACAGGTTTCTTGACAAGGTCCTGGTTCTGCCTTTGCACTTAGACCAGATGCCTCTTGCTACTGAAAACAGCACTTGGTTTGGAATATGTGATAAATGAATATTCAACATAGAAGAGAGAGGTGAAGATCGTTAATGAAAAATATCCCACTTATGCAAAAGAACAAAACAAACCATGATGCATTTCTGTTTTTAAAGTGCCTGCTAATTGTGAAGAGCCCTAATTTCATAATTAACTTTTTAAAGTTTGTGTCTTAGTGTTCTAATATTCTGAATAAATTAGTATAAGTCCAGTTAATGAATTGAAGTATTTCTATTGTGCTGTTTTACTGATAGGTTTTCAGTTGCAATCTGGGTTGCTTTAACATGAAGGTTCTGATGATTACAAGGTCTGTGACTTCCAGAAAGCCTGCAATGGCTCCATTCCTTCTGGCCATGATGCAGGTTCTGTTTTATATTTGACAGGAAAGCTGTGAGAAACCTTCTCATTGTACTTTCTGGAGTGTAAAGTAGGCCCTTAGTCCCTGTCATATTTCTTTAAAATCAGAAAGAAATCCAAAGGAAGATTTCTGGTGCTGACCTCAGTATTCAGTGAAGAATATTAGTCCTAGAAGTCCTCCATATGTGGAAGAGAATGATGGTTTTTTTGTCTGGCAAACTTTACTCCAGTTTCATTTCTATTCCCTGAAAAAAACAATATTCTAAATTTTGTGAAAAGCTTCTGCCATTTGCTTTCTGTTCCTGTGGTTGCTGAGTTACTCTTACACTGTGCTCAGCTGTTCAGACTCTCAAACCTCCCTAAGATGACTCTTCCTGTGCAGCTCCTTCTTTGCTCTGCCTGCCTGACATAAACAGGGACATTTAACTCAGGCGGACTGTGCTGTCCAACACTCATGTGTGTCCTTCCATATGCCTGTTCTAGCACTCCAGAACACTGTGTTTCAAAGACAGATAGAAAACTGGTTCCTGAACATTTAAGATACTTTGGGATAGGAAAGTTTCCTCCTTTGCTATGTACTTGATAGTGATTATTGAATAAATTCTATAACAGGATGAGACATTGACCCACAATTAATACTGCTTTGAAATATTCAATATAAAAACCTAAATACAGTGTACTTAATAGGGCAATATAATATTTCAGTTCTCAGGTAATATATTAGTTAAATATACTTTCAAGCAAAATATTATATATATATATATATAATTTATTGTTTTAAATATTTTTAAAATATTTTAAATGTTTTGTTTTTAAAAATGCTAATAAAAGCAGTTATTTTAATTGTACTAAGTGAAGAGTGTATGTGGCATTACTTCCACAAATCCATTACTGATTACTAACTCATATTTTTGTTCACAATAGTTAACCAAGGATGTAATTAGATTTTGATCCTGAAAACCCATTATGTGCATTTTACTGGTGTAATCAAGTGGTTAAGGATTCATTGTAACTATACTGTTTTTTGCAACTCTGACTCTTTTTTGGCATTGTGTATGCTTCATGAAGATCACACCTAAAGCACACAGCTGCTAATGCAGCAGAGTGGGGTGCATCCAATGCAATTGTGTGCCCATGCATTTGCATCTGGTATGTGATGAAAGTGTGTCTTGCTCTAAAAGTGAAGGGAATCTGTCAATAAAGCATACACATTTTAAAGCAATAGCCAGTTCTGTAATTCATCACTGATGTTCTGAATAATCATAGAATGTACATTTAAATGGTATGAGCCTTTTAAATGATAAATGTGCTTTATGATCATCAGACTTTAGTATGCCTTTTGGTCATACATAAGCTGAAATTAGTTTAAAATTGAGCAGTTTCTATTTTCTTTGTTCTTTTTCTTAAAACTTGAGTGTTACTTTGTGTTTTGGTAGGGAATGTTTTTTATTTTTTACAATAATTTTTAGACATATTACTAAAATTTATGACTAAAATTCCTTAGAGGCATTAATATAATATGCATATAGATTTCTAATTAGGAAAAAAGCAATATAAGCTTTCAATGTGGGAGTTAGCTCACATTGTTTCTTCATGTATATGATTTGATTTGTCAGATTAATTTATAAAATGACATTTATTTTGTAGCTTCCTGGGGTTGATTGTTGTGTCATGGTTGATGTTTGATGAATACCTTTCCTTTGATAGTGGCCACTATCAAAGACGAGGGACAGAACTGCTTCTCATGAGTTTAAGGTTTATCGCTTATTGAAGAAATCAGGTTTTGAGACTCCCACTATCCTCTGATGCTTACCCTCCTGACTGAGCTTTAATTAAGTGTGCTTAGCCAGTAAACAGATGTCCTTTGATTCTCAGAAACCTTTGCTACAGGGATGTGTAGAAGTTACCTCTTCTCTGAAGGAGAAGGATGGAAACATCCTGCCAGTGGGATAATGGTTAGCTTTCCTTACCAAAGTGTTTCCACACACATGGATTCAATTGAGGGTTATTTGTAGCTTATGGGTTATGGGCATTTTCCTAGATAAATCTGGTGGCTTAACATTGAAACATTTATTTTTCTTCCATAACATGTCTGTGACCCCTGCCCATGTGACACATTTTAAAAACGTGTCATTGATCATAGAGGAGACAGGATAGGGTGGTAAGCTCTGTATGCAGCTTAACCACAGTTCCTAAGAAATCTACTCAATATGCTGTTCGCGAACTGTGGGATTTTTGTATCTTGCCTTTGGAGAGAAAAGCAAACACTTTGGGTGGAGCTTTCAAACCAGATTGTGATGATGATTCATTCTGTGAGGGCCAAAAATGCAAATACACAATGCACAATGTATGTTTGTTAGGAACATAAGTTGGTATTTTCCCCTTGAACAAATTCAGGTTCTCCTGTTTCCCAATAACCAGTGCCAAGCATGAGTTAAGTAGACACCAGTCTTCTGATAATTGAAATGCAGTTTGATTACTCACTTGAATCTTTTTCCATCTTAGGTAGCTGAGCTTTGTCTAAAACCTTCTAAGGTATGTTTAGAGAGGAGAATGAAGGAAGGAATTGTTCATCTTAGAGTTGGCAGGAAAGTGCTAGTGCAGAATAAGATCACACATTTTGGTTGGAATGGTTGGGTAATAGGTTTTTCCACTGCACAAAGCCAGACATCTCAGCCAAGTAGCAGAACAGAGTATACAGTGTCAAAACGGAAAAAGAAAATGGTGGTAATTTAAAGCTGGGAGATTCTGGAGGTGTGCTGAAATTTTGGCTCTTGTACGTTGTTGCAAGGAGGACCTTATGCTCACCAACTACTGCATTCTGTTACACTGCTGCCCTCCAAGGAGAATTCATAGTCCATCCATGAGGGCTGAATTCAGAATTTTATACTCAGTGTTTTGAGAACCTCAGTCTACACAGATTTGTACATGCATTGTCCTTCCCTGATCTTCCAACTCAATCACAGAAACAAAAGCCCTGGCACAGCCTCAAACCTGTTTAGGTCTTTCTTGTATAGTTCATTTCATTGTTACAGTGAACCTGTGAAGCCAGTTCTTTCTTAGCCTGACCACTTGCCATTAAGGTGTTATGAAGAATGAGAGAAACATTCTTTATCAACAGAAGAATTCATATTTTCTTCTCCAGTTCCATAGCCCCTTAGGCCATTATGATTAATGTTATTTGTTTTAATTACTGTTTTCAGAGAGAAAGGAGAGCAAGAGTGTGTGAATTCTTTCTAAAATATTAACTACAGGCTATAATCTCTTACAAGCTAATTTTTTTGTTTTAGTTCATGGATCTGTCCCTTTAAGAAACTGGTCTCTTTAAGGGGCCAGACCGCATAGCCTGAAAAATTCAGGCTACAGCCCTCTATAGATCTCTGTCTGAGACACAAAGTTAAAACACCATGTTGTGTGGTGGCCTAACAGATCTTGATTTATGGTATCATGCTGTCAAAGTTAGCTTTGACTGTTGATTTGACACACCCTAGAATCATGTAAAAAAGACAGTCTCAATTGTGGGATTTCCTATATTAGACTGACCTGTAAGCATGTGTGTGGGCAATTGTCTTGATCAGTAACAGCTGTAGAAAGGCCCAGATCAATGTAGGTAGTACCATCCATGGATAGGTGGCCCTGGGCTATATAAGAAAGCTAGCTGGGCAGGAACATGTGAATGAGCCAGCAAACTGCATTCCTTTACAGTTTCTACATTCAAGTTCCTGCCTTGAATCCCTGATAATATGTGACCTGGAAGTATAAACCAAATACATCCTTTCCTCCCCTAAATTGCTTTTGGTCAGACTCTTTTATTGCACCAAAAGAATGAGACTAAAACTGACCAGTTTATTGTATGTGGCTCCTCCGAGCCCTCTGTTGTGTAAGCTAGTTTGAAGTAAATTACGTGGTGTGGAAGTTCCCACCATCTCTGAAAGGATGTAAGAATTAGTTGTTTTCTTTATGAGTGTACTTCTCCAGAAGACTGCTCATAACCCTCTACCCTCACTGCATTACCCTATGTGTGATGGTTGGCTTTGTGGTACTTTCTGCTTAAGCTCTCCCTCTTTCTGGGTTTTTAAGGGAAGCTTCTCTTTCCCTTTAAGACCCCATTTATGTTATCTCGGATGTAATGTTCTCTCTCAGAGCCCTCCTATCTCAGACAGGGTCTCCAGACTCTTTCTCCAAATAAAGAATTCCTACAGGGTATTTATGTGTCAGCTTCTTCACAACAAACCCACCTTCTGTGCTGCTTCTTTCTCTAATGCTTTGCTTTCTCGTTCTAGTAGTATAGCCTTGTAACTCTCCAAATTCTACCAATACTATCAGGAGTACTCACTGTAGATTAATATGAAATATGCTTGGAAGTTTTGGTTGCACTTATTAGTTAAATTTTTATTTATTTATCCATTTGTTTGTCTATTTATTTGTGTGTGTGTTTGTGTTTATGTGTCTATATTTACGGAGATTAAATGGACAACTTTTAGAGCCAGTTAACTCCTTGTATTATGTAGTTCCTGAGGATTCCATTCAAATCATCAGGCTTGGCAGCAAGCACCTTTACCCACTGAGCCATATTGCTACCTCCTGCTCTCCTGATTTTAGAATCTTGAGTCTGATAAGTGGTTTAACTACAGAATTAATATTGAGTAATTAGTGTCTGTACAATGTTATTAGCTAGGTTATTATTTATAATTAGGAATTTATAATCAAACTTATAATTAGTTATTAACAGAGATATTTTTTTATAATCCAGGGGCATGCAATAAATATTTAACAGGGGTAATACGTGTGTTTTATTTATTTCTATATTTTCTACAATTGAAAATATTAGCCTATAGCAAGCACTAAACAAGAATTTGCCAATTCTAAAAATGAAGTTAAAGCATTGAGTTTATTCAAATGTAAAATTTTACTTTGCTTTACTAAAAACTCTAAAATTTTTATAGTTAAATGAAATAAGAACACAAGAAGCACCACTTAGATGAAATAACCCTGACCTTTCTCAAGTTCCATCTCTTGTTAGTTGCCGTTGAGTTCGTCGTCGCCTCTCTCTCTCTCTCTCTCTCTCTCTCTCTCTCTCTCTCTCTCTCTCTCTGCCTTCTCAGAGCTGATCCATCAAATTGCTCCATGGGAAGTTAATGAATAAATGAGTGAATAACCAAATAACTCTTCTCTATTTTTCCATAAGTAGCTTAAATAATTATGTTCATCAGCAACAGTGTTTGGAAATCAGAACTGTTACCTAGGGTGTACGGTAAGGAGAGAATCTGCATCTTCCCAGGGCAGCATTCTCATATCTCTGAGTTGAGCACAACTCCACAGCACATAAATTCCAGTGGATATTTGGAACTTAGAATCTTCAAAGTATTCTCAACCAAGAGTTCACCTCGCTCTGCCTCAATATTGAATCACTTCATTATAGCAGTCTTTGATTCATATGATCTGATCATCTCATTGGTACCTGATACACCAAGTAGGAGTGTCTGGGAAATGAGATATCTTCTCTTATTTAAAATTACTATCTTCTATTTAGAGGAGATTGCCCACTACCATGCTGAATGGGGTATCTATATCTGCATCATGGTTGACTGACTTTTTTGCTTCTTCTCTTCTGGATTATCATACCCAGAACTGGTACTAATGTTTCTATAGGAATTGGATATAAATACTCAACAATATTGAGTCATAACTCAGTGTTAATTTTAAAAAAGTTTATAATGCTTGCTATAGTATTCAATAGTACTAGATTAAATGACCCATACCCAGAGTTTTCACATTCTCACTCACAGTATGTGACACATAGCATTTATTTTCTGTATAGTCATTTTCATTTTTAGACACTATCCCCTTTTCTCTAATATATATACACACATATGTTTATTCCTTCTATACACCTATGCTTCATGCTCACCAACTATTCCACACATAACTTCATCATCTTCTTTTATCATGATTTGGAAACTCTAAAGTAATTAGAGTTACTAATTACTTTAGTATTTTCAATACTTATTTAATTTTCTTAACAGAACTCCAATAAGTTGCCCCCACCCTCACTCCTCATATGATCAAATAGGGAAACAGAGCGCTAGGAGGGTAGTGACAATAGGACACCAGGAAATGCCTGTGAAACCCTGTTGTCCCACCTTTGACCTGCTTTCAGAAATTTAAATAGCCTCTGGCAATACTTCTAAGAAAATGCAAATATAAATAATATTTCTGCTCACAATTTGCACAAAAGGTGCTACTAGCAAGATGTCTTTGAATATTACTAAGAAACATGAATATCATAATTAACAATCGTACTAATTACCATTATGTAAATCACCATATATTTTAGTCTTTTGTGTTTCTATTCCTTGGGAGGAGGTAGCTATAATAATAACCATGAGTCACATCAATAGTTACTTAAAATCGCTAAAATATTTTAAGGAATATTTATGGTATTTATTAAATAACAGTATTAAAATTTTGCAGTGACTGGGTTAGTTCACCTTAGAAATTCACATTTTTTATAAACAAAACTTCTATGTTTTCATAATTGTCTTCCTGTATATTAATGATGGGATATTAATTTGGCCTTTACAATATTAAAATATATGATCCTTTAAAATTAAGTGCTTATTTATACTTAAATATCGATTTTTGTAAAGAATTTACCCTTACCAGGGCAAGGTCTTGGTTGCACCACAGGTCATCATCAGCATCCTTATCTTTAAGAGCTCCTTATGAACTGAAAGCATACATCGTGAAGATCAACAACATTGTTTTGCTGAGGTTTTCTGTTTTCTTATCACAAGAAAGCTGCCAGTGCAGGTTTTATTGGTTTCAATGTTTTTCTGTGTAAAGGAGACTATAAACCTATTAAGGATGCTTCTGAGGTAATCATTTGAGACTGTGCTTATTGTGGGGGTTAAATATCCCCATCTTGGTAAAATCTTAAAGATGCCATGAGTCTTCAACTATTGTACTAGAAGAGTAAATTTATGAGCTCTAAAAGACAAATAATAAATCTCAAGCACGTGGGTGTGCGAACAGGTTTGCAATGACTAACCAGTTACAGCTCCTGTCCTGCATTTTATAGCATGATGTGGAATGAATTCCTATGAGTAATAATTTTAGGTTAAGTTTCTTTTAGACAATTTCTCTCTATATATTAGTGTATAATAAATGTGAGAATATAATTGATAAATTTTGTCTGTGAGGTGATAGTAATTATGTTTCAAATTTTTTATTTCTTAATAGTCTGTATATTAAATAAATAATATTAAAGAAGTTGTGCACATATGAGGCAAGAGGACAAATCTGAGGAGTTGTCTGTGTCTTTCCACTAAAGGTTCCTAGGGATCCAACTCAGGCCATCAGGTTCCACTGTAAGCCCTTACACCCACTCAGCTCACTTGCCTGCTCACTAGTTCCATTTTCTAAGTTAGTTAGGAGCTGTGTGGTGAATCTAATGTTCATTTTTAACAAATTCTAGTTATTGTAAAATATGAAGAGATGCTTCTGTTGGAATTTATCTGTGCCAATATTCTTCTTTGGAGGTAACTACAAAAAGAATTTATAGACCAGTTTAAATGAAAACTGTTTAATGATGTTATACAGATACAATTTGATTTCTATCTCTGTGTATTATTGTTAAGCAAGAACCATGGAAATACTATTGGAATTATTGTGGTTTGCCTACTCTTTTAAAATCAATAGTGTGAATTCACCATGAAGTTTTACAATTTTGAATTTCAAATTCTAGCACTAAATTAACTTACCAATTAATATTTTGCAGATCACTTGCTCAATTCAAATTCCTTTGGCCCATTTCAACTAAGTTCCAAAGACTCATAGTTGCTTTAATGAATCAAAATTTTAAGACACCATTTCATGTTCTGTTGTTTAGTTTTATTGTTGTTGTTTTTCATCTGGAAAGAAGGACCCTAACAAAGACTATGTCTCAATAAGATTGGCCTGTAGGCAAGCTCTTGGGACAACTTCTTGGTGGATGATTGATGTGGGACATCCCAGCCCACTAAGTGGTACCACTTTAGGCCACCCGGTTCTGGGGGTATTAGGAAGAAGGCCGTGGAAGACAAGGGGAGCAAGCCAGTAAACAGTGCTTAGATGGCCTCGGCAACAGTTCCTGCTTCCATCTTCATGCCTTGAGTTCCTGCCCTTAACTTCCCTTCATGATAGACTGTGTGCTGTAAGACAAAACAAACCCTGTAGAGAGCAAACTAGGATGCATGTCTCCTGTCTACTTCAAATGGTTTTTATGGCAAAAAGCAGAACAATAATAAAAGGTTGAAGCTTACATTTTTTTCTACTGCAATGAAGTCTTACTCTCTACAATATGACACTTGTACATACAAGTGTCTCTTACATGTATTACATGTAATACACAGAAGACACTTGATTAAAGTGTCTCTTACACAGAAGACACTTGATTAAAGTAACTAATATTTGAGGGTGAAAAACTGGTACTGCATTAGTAAATAGAGGAGGGACCCATGGTGCTGGCCACATATGAGGCAGAGGAGGGTCTTGTTAGCCATCAGGGGGAGCAGAGGTCCTTGGGCCTGAGGGTGTTAGATGCCCCAGTATAGGAGAATGCCAAGGAGGGAAGATGAGAGTGGGTGGGTGGGAGGGTGGGGGAATACCCCCATAGAGGCAGGGGAGGGGGAGGGGATAGGGAGGTTCCAAACGGGAGACCTAAAAAGGGTGAAACATTTGAAACATAAATAAAGTATCAAAAAAATAAATAAAGAAAGAAAGAAAGAAAAGAAAAAAGAAATGACCTCATGAAGATGTTATGTGGAGACAAAACGAGCAGTCTCCAAACTCAACATTTTGTAGAGTTTAAATGGTGCATTCCTTAATTAAATAATGAAATAACCCTAAAACTAAACTATAATTTTATAGTAAAACTTTCAGAGCTAAATATTTAACTATAAACTTAGTTCAGTGGGATAAGAAAGATAAATTCGCTTCTGACATAAAGTTGACAGGCAATATTTAACTGGAGTAGAACTTTGTGAGAATTAGTGAAAGGAAAGCCCTCCAGTGTCCTGTCATAGTGATAAGGACTGTCAATTTTGGTAAAATATATGAAATCTTTGTTGTGTTGAGCCACAGGGAGACACTATTGTATAATATAGTGTTGATGTTAATCAATTGGAAGTTCCAGAGGATCAGAAAATTCACAATTAAATTTAATAGCAATTATCAGTCAAAAAGGTTTAATTTTATACTTGGTTTCTAATGAAATTGATTGAATTTTTGAACCTTTGAGACAGAAGGAATTTTCCAAGTATCCAGTTCAAAATACACCAACATAGTCTTCTGGTAGCTTTATCATTCTTATTTAAGCTAAAATTTAATAGTTTCAGGAAATCTCAAAGATGCTATAATTCTTTTGTTTCATACTTAATAAACATTAAGTTTATTAAGTACACACATTTAGTTTTTTGTGTTAGAAATAAGATAGGCAAGGGTTAAAAAGATATATTCAGTTTATGAGTGTAAAAAGGAGAGACAGTCTTTGTTCTGTTATAGTTTTGAACAAACTGGAGGAAAGCTCTAAGTCAATAAACTATCTTATAAAATAAGAATGTCAGATAATAGTAGGAAGAAGCTAAAATTGTATTAGGTCAAAACTGAAATAAGTAATACTGAATAATTATCTGACTCTCAAAGGAAGGAAAGCCAGACAAATTGTTGAGCTTGGAAAACAGGCTGCTTTGTGGGCTAAAAAGAGCATGAGAAATGGATAACAGAAATTTGAAATATTGGACAATTCCACAATAAAACAGAAAATGAAATTTATCTTAAATGCATCTGTCACCAAGAGTGACCTTGAATATGATAACAGTGAGGAATTATGAGTTTGGTGACAGCAAGGCCAGCAGCTGCAGCAGCTAAGGGAGCAGATCAGCTTTGTGATTGTGTTGCTGTTCTGGCAGATGGGGCAGGTGATTGATTATCTGTAGAAAATGTGCTTATCAGGTGGGGTTGCTTAGTTTTGTTGTCACGTCAAAACAAATAGAGGAATTATGTCAGAGAATCACTGTATACGGCCGACAATCAGCAAGCAAGACTCTATGATACAGGCCAGTGAACCAACTGCAATCCCTGATGGCTGAATGACCACCCACATTTGAATTGTTTGCTGAATCCTGCTTGTATTTTCTCAGCCTTTAAATATGAAAGGGCCCTATTGGTGTTATCCCTCCTCTCAAGCCTACCTCCTCTTTCTCTTTCTATACTTCTACTCTACTTCTTCCTCATCTAGCTTGCTGTCTTAGCAGCAGATATATGATGAAGTCCTAAATATCTAGCTTTAGACCCTGCCTTCCCTGAGCTCAGCCCTATTCACCATTATTGCTTAATGTACATCTCAAATGTTTTAAAAGCTTTGAGGTTTGGGTGTGGACACCACAGCCTGTATCCCAGCAATGATAAGCTGAGGCAGCATCAGCATCACTTGAACTCAAGAGTTTGAAGTAGCCCAGGAAACAAATCAGATGTTTACTGGACCCCAGTGAAACAATGAAAACTACAAGATCAATGTCTATGGCACAGCTGCTTTCTTCTTCCATCTCCACTCTCAGTCAGCCGTTTTGTTGCCTTAAAAGTGGATTCATCCAACATTCCACACATTCTTCCTGCTTCATCTCATTTACTCATCTTCACATCTCATGCTTTACAAAGTTTTGTGATGTTTCCTTTGAGCCATGCGCTGTCTTTTCCTTGTCACATTTGTTACCTAACCCTAGCCATCTGCATCTTCCAATTTGGCTGCCCTGATGGGACTCCAGCGCCAGATTCTGTACCTTCTCCTGCCTCTCCATGAATAATTTTTCCTAACACAACAAGTAATCGACAATGACTGAGATATGAAAGGATTCATTCCAGATTACATAAGGGACTTTGATGATTTCCTTCTGTCACTAGGATTCTGTCAGTCTTCCAGCCTTAAGTATCTACACTGGGACTAATCCACTATGAATTTCTGTGGCCACAGAAAGCATCTCATATCAAGCTGTGATGCCCATGCCCAACACCCTACTAGACAGAGCTGATCTCTTTTTTGCTAAGCTTCTCAAGCTCATCCCCACTGCCCAACCTTGAACTTACTAAGTAAATGGATCATCGTTTCTGTTCTTTGAATCTTTTTTCATGTGCCACGTGATTCCCAGATGCCCATGTGGACCGACACCTTATCCAACCTTCTGTGGTTCATGTGTCTCTCCTCGCAAACAGAGATGCCTGGTGTAACACTACTCACTGTACTCATTGGTATTGCCCATTGGTACTTACCTAGCTGCAGGGAACATGTATTTGCCTGCTTCCTTGTTGTATGGCTCCTAACAAACACAAGCTCTAAAGAGCCTGGGATTCATTGGTCCTTGCATGACAGAGACCTTGAGGTCTATAAACTTAACCGTGTATGACTGTATATGGAGGGTAAGAGTCTGTACCTCTGGGTTTTCTCTTTATTCCACCTTGAGCAACTTTAGTTTGGCTACCTAGAAACAGGAAAGCTTCCAAGAAGTCTCATTTGTCACTCTGATATTGTCTTCTGAGAGCAAAGCATGACAAGACTGCAATTCTTTAAAAGTCAGCTCTCCATATGTTAGCAAGTTCTCACTGTTGAAATGTACTTTTTGCATGATTTCTTTTTTGTTCTTTAAAGTTGAGTGTCAAAATAGAATTTGATTTGCAGCAACTTAATGGCAATGCTTCTAAAGAGTACAGTGTGAAGAAAACAATAAAAGTGAGTACTGTTCACTTATGGACACAGAATACTTTGTAGTTTAGAGTTAGTTAGTGCAGGCAAAATCTTTCCTATAAAAATGAAGGATAATATGAAATAGTGCTTTGACTGCACAAATACTCAGCTTTTTCACCTGTTTACAGAATATTCTGATATTTGAAAAAGTGCTGGCACTGCAGGTTTGTGGGGGAGAGAGGAGAAAATAAAGCAACAATAATCATAGTCCACAGTGGTGAGCGAAAGAGGCATGGACTCTGGGAAGGTTGAGAATAGAAACGAAACGTGTCAGGAATTAACAAGAACCAAGGTAGCAAATGAACTATATCTGCTGTTCCCAGATTTCCATTTGCAGTTTTATGTTAATTATTGCCCACATTCCAGCTCATTCATGTTATAGCATATATGTGTCCCAGAATCTGATTTCCTGGGATGCACTGGAAAGCTGTTTGCTGTAAAATGGATTCTGTGTTGACAGTGCTTGCATTCAGAACCCAGCTTGACCTCCCATTAGCTGCATGCTTTGAGCACATCACTCAGTTTATCTGTCTATAAATATGGATTATTTTGCTATTTTATGCATTGAGTAAGATAATTGGGCTAACTATACAATTTGTTATCAGTTTAATATTTCCTCTGCTTTTATTTCCTACTTCTCTTTATTTTCTCATGTCATCAATCTCCAAGTATTAGATTAGAATATGTTTTAAAGGGGGTATTATAAAAATCATATTTATTACTTTTTGTATGGGTGACAGCAATCTAGGATAGGTAAAGAAATGGTTGTGCCTTGTACAAACTGATCATGCTTCAATTTGCTTTCTGTAGTATCTAGGAATATTTCATTTTCATTTCCATCAGCTATTTCTACTTTGAATAAATGAAGTGACATAGTGTGCTATGACACTACGAACCAGGAAGCCGGGGTGCCAGGTTTGTAGCTCAGCTCCACACTTAAGTAACTGTGTGATGCTAGTCAAAAAACCTCAGTGTCTCTGTGCCTTCTTCACCTCATCTGAAGGTAGAGATAGTAGACTTGACTCCTTAAGAGCAATAAGATAATAAAATGGGTTACTAGTATTTAAGAATTAGCTATTTCTTCTGTTTATAATGAGCAATCTATATTTGTTAAATCAATTAAGTTGAAATACATCATAGCATTTTTTAATTTACTTTTATTCTATTTCTTCTGTTTTGCATTTAATGTCACATTATCATGAGTTTTTGATGATAGGAACTTAGTAATCCTTTGTCTCTAGGTCCAATAAGATGCTGTCTTTAAGAGTCTCTTTGAGTTTCTACTTCCCTAGTTGCTTTGTGGTAGTAACTAGATTGGAAAATAAATATTTTGCCCTTTCAAAGAAAAGCACAAGCTGCTTGAAAACATTCTGTATCAATCAAGAAGGAGGTTTGCATCTCTGAATGGGAACACAGTCTCAGAGTTGTGTGTGTTAACAATACTTCTCACTTAATTCCAACATGAATGATGCATAGATACAATAGTTCCATTCTTTGAGAATTGTGCTAATTGTGATTTACATAATTTAACCCTCATGACAAGCTTATAGCACAGTCACTGCCATCATCTCTATTCTACAGTGGAAGAAATCATGAAAGAAACTGTCTTAGTTAGAGTTTTACTGCTATGAACAGATACCATAATCAAGGCAACTCTTAAGAGGACAACAATTAATTCGGACTGGTTTACAGTTTCAGAGGTTTAGTCCTTCCTCATCATGGTGGGACCATGCAGGCATCCAGACAGGCATAGTGCAGGAGAAGCTGAGAGTTTTACATCTCCATCTGGAGGCTGCTAGGATAAATCTAACTTCCAGGCTGCAAGGACAATGATATTAAAGGCTAATCCCACAGTGGCACACCTACTCCAACAAGGCCACACCTTCAAATAGTGCCACTCCCTAGGCCAAGCATATACAGACCATCACAGATACAAACCTGCCTAATTTAAGAAACATAATATTGGAAGCTCAAGGAACACAACTCCAACATGCACTGACCATGCAAGTATCTCTTTTACTGGTAATTATAGAACAGCTCCTAAGCACCCAGAAGCTCGAGCTTTATGCTCACTGGATATTACTTCAGGTCAAATACCCTTACCCAGAATGCTTGGGAACCTAAGTATTTCCAGCTTTTCATATTTTGGAATATTTGCCGAAATCTTAATAATTCAGCATTCTTAGACTTAAATGTATGATACACATTTCCCCTGAATCCAGATATATTAAGCATTATATTGGCTTCAAAAGTTTTCATATTTTTGAGCATTTGGTTATCATGTTTGTATATATATTCTGGTTTTAATTTTGCTTTAGCAGAATTATTCACCATACCTGAAAATGGAAACAGTCCAAATGCCCATCAACTGTTTTTATGATAAAAATACGATGTAAAACCATTTAATGAAAATATAATGAAAAACTGATTAATGTTACAAGGACCAAATATTAACACGTTATATAGATCAACCTAAAAATATGTGCACTAATAAATAAAGTTAAAAGGACCATATAACACTGTTATATTGTTCCATCTATATAAAATATTCAGAAAGTAAATCTATGACATCAGAATTTATATTGTCAGTGTTTAAGACTAGGAGTTACAACAATGTGACCATGAAAAGTCTTTTGAGGTGACATCAGCTTTCTCAAGCTGTCAATGTATGCACCAGATTCACAAATGTATTAAAAGTTATTGACCAGAGAAGAATTATCTATGCTTGTGTGACTTTTTACCACATTCTGATTATGCCTCAATAAAGCTGTTAAAAAAAGAGTAGAAAGAAGAAAAAAGATAAAAGCCAACCAAAAAAGTTTTAAGTTTTAAGCTTGTTTGTCTTTTGTCTATAATTAACATTATAAAAGCTAAAAGGTTATTTTTGGCCATCCACCATAAAAAAATATATTGATGATGCAACAGGAAAAGTTACTTACTTAGAATTAGAATACCTAATTTTGAAAATAAATATCTGAACTTCATTCAGTTCATGTTCTTAATAAAAATGTTTAACTGGAAACTGCATTGTGTTTTTAGATTTATGGACAGAAAACTTGCAAGGTATATATTTAAAAAAAATCCTAGTCTGTACCCCAGGGAGATAATTGATGAATCTCTTTAAAGTCAATAACTCAGTTTCATTAGGTTCTGTTTTTGATTTTCCACATAATTCAACATAGGGAAATTTATCATTTTCTTCATTTACAGACTAGATAATGAAGTCTCATTGGAATTAGGCCCAAATCATGTAGTTTTATGTACTTGAGACATGGCCGGTAATTAGTATTTTTTTCTTTTTGCAATTATTCATTCAAGCAACAGCTATCTTCCAAACATTGATTAATTCTGTCAATCTGTGATAGAAATCATAGCTGTGTTCTGAAGAACCTGTATTGATACCAATTTATGAGGTTACTTTACTATCATATGTTGGAACTGCAAGCAACAAAGTTATCAAATGGGACTCAAGGGTTGACCTACCCTAATAGTCTTTAAAGTACATTACTAGACATCTTGAGTGGACAGATGGAGAACATGTTGAACCCATACACGTCATCCTCACAAGAAATAGTGTCCCCAAATGCTTCATTGTTCATTTCTTGCCTTCAAGATTAAAAACTATTAAGAAAATATGATTGATTGTGTGACCATCATGCTGTATGGTCACACATGAAAGTACAAGGTTAGAGCCTTAGTGCTGCTTCTCTTCAGAAGCTGTCACTGGACACTGGTGTTGCTTCAGGCTGCTCTTCCTGGAATATTCTGAATCATACTGATGCTTAAAACTGTAGATCCAGACCATTCCTGATAGGCACAAGTAACTGTTCGAAATAAGAGAGACCAATCAAATCAAAGGCTCACACATGCTCCATTGTTAGACTATTTTGAATGAAAGGAATGCTATCTTTTATGTCATTTTACCCAACGTATTTTACCCGTCCTTGGAATAATTATTCATCTCAGCTGTATTCCCCTTGTTTTCTTTATTCCGGGGGTGATTTTCTTCCTTTAACAGCACTATGCACACTGCAATCCCTTCTTCAATTGCTTTGGTTGCCTTGTGAATTTTATGCTCCCTGAATGTGAGGATGGATTGCTTCCCGGATGGTTGAACACCAAGCTTGGCTTCTTTGATTTTTCTTCACCTGCCATCCCTCTGTTTTCACTTCAGGTTGTTTTTCCTTTTGAATTCAGACATAGACATCAATATGTTGACAGCCAGAGAACAAAGATGGGTATCTGTTTCAGAAAGGACCGTGCACAGGAACAATGTAAACATTTTTCCTGGTTCCATTTATTTTGTTTTTAGGACGGTTGTTTTGGACAGTTGTTTTTGAGATATGAGGCGGAGTTGGGCAGACTTAATGTAAAGCACATGTACTGGCTAGCCTGCAGACACAGGCTACACTTTTCTGAGCTCACGCTTAACAATAGATTCTGTTTGTGTTCTGGTTCCTTGCCAGAGCTCTACATTGCACTTCCAAAAGTCTGGAAAGCAATCATTGGGTGGCAATTACTTTTACCTCCAAAGGCTTTTAAAAGAAACAATAAAAGTTATGAACAGAAAAGATTAGATTTCCTGCAAATAAAGCAGATCTTTATCCTTCATATTGCTAATGAATTTGTATGCCTTTCAAACTCTCCGTTCACAATCTCAGAGGTAAGAACCTTCCATTTTCATAGTTGAGTTCCCTTAACTTGTTTGAAGTAAACACTTGTTTACCTCAGGAATCAGTGACCTCGAGAGCTTCTCATGGAGTTTCTATATATATTTATTTCTAAATTCAAAATTTGACGTTCTCAGTAGGTATTTCTACAGGTATTTGACCAGAAAAACAACAACAACAAATGTTAGAATGTTTTCATTCTGTTCTCTGCTGTGCTGTCTTAGACTTGTATTATTTTATGTGCCATAAAGTAGTTGTTGAAA
Source organism: Rhynchomys soricoides (assembly GCA_019843965.1). Classification (NCBI taxonomy): domain Eukaryota; kingdom Metazoa; phylum Chordata; class Mammalia; order Rodentia; family Muridae; genus Rhynchomys; species Rhynchomys soricoides. Next base: position 9,106,630 of record JADRCH010000167.1, read on the forward strand.
CTTTTATTGTTTCATACTAAGGATGCTGAATTAGGTTTAGGGATGTGCTCTCCAGTTCCTTTACTGACCTTTTCTCCACACGGCCTAATGGCTCCAAGTCTATATTCTTCATGCACACCTAAGGCTCCCCTGCTTGCTTTGTTTCCGGTTAGGATCAGTTGTTACTTCAGGTATATTATTCCATACTAGTCTAGGAAGTGATTTACATCTGGGCATAAGAGGGCAGGCCAGGGTTTCCTCTCCATTACTTTCTGGGTTCTGCCATTCCTTTGGAGTAGTCTGATACCAGCGGTCAGCATAAATCTCTTCTTTAGCAAGTTGTCAGACTTTGTTCTCAAGATTTTTTTTTCTTTCCTTTGGTCATTGGCAATTATGACTATGGGCTTATTTTTTCTTCTAATTCATGTCATTCTGTATCTTTAAAGATATTCATTTAATTTAGAATGTTCTCAGTTTCCTTTCTTCAGATATTAATGAGTTTCCATTTTCCTTCTATTTCATTTTCCCTCTCTTACTCTCCATGTTCCTATATCTATGAGACATTATCACTGATCATTAGACGGCGTGCACCTCTGTTAGGACTGAATAATTGTCTCATGAGGCCCATATGTTGGAGTGTGGCCAGTGTCACCTGTGCTACTGAGAGGATGAAGAATCTTTAAGTGGGAGGAGGTTAGGTCAATGGAGTGTTTTGGAATGGGCCATTGGAATCCTGCTGCCCCAGAGACCCTAATAAAACAGCAGTCCATGGGCTGTAATTTCCAAAGCTATAAATGGATGTGAATATACTCCCTTTCAAGTTGATGGTCCAGGTTCTTGTTGCATACACAGACAGATGGCCAACACATTGCCTAATTACCTTTTCTTAATTCTGTTATCTCTGTTTTCCTACTCTCTTTCTTCATCTCTAGGCTCATGGTCTTCTCCTCTTCAGATATACAATTAAGTTTATATTTCATCACTTTTTTTTTTATATTTATGTGTAATTAATATTCTTTTGGGAATGAATTCCTTCAGAATTACTATTTGCTTTCTGTAAACTCACAGCCCCATTAGCTTGTTCTCTTATGTGTTTGGTCATTCTTAGTGCAAGATTTTCTTACCCTTTAGGAGTTTTAAATTTTATCTTTGCCAGGTGCTTCTATGCTATTGACAGCTCTTTGCTCCTCAAGTTCATGGTTTTCTGGTTTACACTTGCTAAGATGTATAAGTTTATAATTAGAATCCTCAACAATTATTTTAGATTAAAATAAGAGAGAAAGAGAGATGTTACTTTTACCTCCATCCCCCGGAGTACCGGAAACTTTGCTTATATACCTCATTTTTCCTGACTTTTTTTCCCAGGGTGCAGCTGTTGCAAGTCTCAGTGTTCCATGCAGGTGTCTCCACCTCCTCACTATGCTGCACCATCTGTTTCCTTTCTGAACAAACCTAGAAACACATCTTGAGAGAACTTTCAGCTTATCTAATCTTTTTAGTCTGGTAAATATTGAGAAGCACAAGTCTCTCATGCTCTGTAGTAATTTAGATATGCTTTCTGTAATTTAGTACCAACACACTAATAAACAGATTTTCAACATTCCTCATTGATTCATAGCATGAAACAAGTGACATTAAAATGAGCAGACAATGAAGGTAGGCCTAAGACACAAAGCTTCAGAGAACACTTACTGACTTTAAAACAGACAACTCATCCTTATACTAGTACAGTCAAATGCGTTGATGATTTCAAACTGATGATTATAGGAAATAAGAAGAACCCCAGTTATAATTGATAACTATACAGAATAGCTTAAAAAATTCAATTTCTATAGAGCTTAGTGAAAAATATGTTGGAAAGAATGTTATTTAGCATCTGATCCTTGCTTCCTTTTTCTTCTGTATCCATTTCCTCTGTGTCTATGTATTCTTAGATTTTGCTGCTTTTCAACTCATACTGCTGCAGGCTTTTAAAAGAACCCTCTTTAAAAGGGGGCCCTGAATTGGCAGTTTCATTGCTGGTTTGCTTTGAAAGGCATGTGTCTAGTCTTTGTTTGCAAGGGATCACATAAAATCAGAGACACTTGTAAATGTTCCAGATGCTTGCCAACATCCTTGTGAGTTTATCAGAGTCAATGATTCTCCTTGAACCTGCTGGTGCTATGGACATCACAGTGATATATACAAGCATATGG
>JADRCH010000167.1:9108813-9155790 GCA_019843965.1 Rhynchomys soricoides
TAGCATTTTTCATGGGATTGTCAGTAATGTGGGATTTTAAAATGCTAGATTCTCTCAAAAGTCTCGAAACAGTGTGTGTGGCCAATTATTATTTAGTATGTGTATGATACAAAAGAATAATAGTTTTGTAAAACAGGCACTGCTCTAAAATTTTCTGAAATCAACTCAAAGAAATCTGTGAGATTTATTTATAGTATCACTTACATATTAGGTCTTATGAGAGGCTTCTTCACTCTTTCTCAACATTATCCTGAGATTTACAATTTGGCTCTCTTTGTGATAGCTCCACAGTCGTCAATCTGATGAGGTTTCTGTTTCTTCTTTCACTTTCTTTCTCCATGACTCTCTGACTGACCCATATTCTATTCTCTCTTTCTTACATGTGCACAAACTCACACACACAGTCACAAACACATACCCTATGTACATGCACACTTCTGCACACACACCAGTATATGACCAAGCATACCCATGTGGCCTGAGGTGTAACATTTATCTTAGAAATATTTTTGCACATATTTTCCTTTCTTTTAATCTGGAAAAAAAGGAGAAAAGAGTCAAACATGCCTATTCAGTTTATAATAATGGTTTGAACATAAGGGATGATCTGACCAGTCACACTAATGAAAGATGTGATTTGCGAGGCTTGGAGGCTCATAGATCATAGATGGAACTGAACTTCTGATCTCAGCTATGCAGTGAAGTTCTAGTAGTTTTGAAATCACTGCAAGTTATAGTTTCTATTATCAGAAAACAACAGATTTCTAAAAAAATACCAGTATTTGGTGGCTTAATTGAGCATCTCTGCCTTTTATCAACCCAGAACCACAAAATAAATGACAGTTACCCATTTTAAGTAAATTTCTTTTGGGTGTTTAGCCAAATGATGCATAATGACTACTTATTAACTAATATTAGCTATTTGATGATAATTTCAGAGCTAAGGAATGCATTTTTATTGTCTAGTATTTGTCTTTTATTTATTAAAAGACTTCCAAAACTCTAATTTTCAGGAAGAAAAAAAGCTTAGTTATAGTCAATTTACTAGTGAGAGCATTGGGGAAGGTGGGATATTCCAGAAAATAGGAAGAATTTCATTTCACTTTCATGACTCATTCATCTGTTTTATGTTTTCAGTAATTTAGCTGATTAGACAGGCAGAGGAAACATGCTACAGAAATGGCATGTATCTGCTCATAGTCTAGAGCTGCTCCAAGTGACAGTGGCTTCTCTGTTCCCTTTATTTCTTAAGACATTCCCATGGCCCCTTGCCATCAGTGTCAATACATTTGCGTCTCTAAACTCTACAAGGACTTTTATGTTGTTGGCATCAGTGTGCTTGGAGCTGTGTACAGATAAACCAGACACTTGTGAAAGCTTTAACAGGAAGCCTTCCTCAGAGTAGATGTGTAATTCACCACCCGTGAGGTGCCTGCTTTGAAGATGATATGAACTCAGTAAAGACAGTGTATATACATGGTAATTACCTATGTTGAGAGAACTGGAATTCATTTTCTACAACTGTATGGCTGCACACGATGAGTGGAGCTCTAGGTATGGAGTCCACATTGGAATATGAATACATTACTATTTTATTCAAAGGATAATATCTTCCAATGTTTTCAAACTTAGGTGAGGATAGATGAACTCCTTACTTTAAACGTTAAAAAAGAAAAGCTAACTTTCTCAGCTGCCATTGTAAAGAATAGGCTATGGTAATAAAACTTCAGGGTTAAGGCAAAGGAAAAAGAGCCCAGTAAACAGACATGGTTAGGATGAGGGACCAAGCAAAACTTCATCTTGCTTAGCATGAAGCTGAGACAAAGGCAGAATATTATCTGCTTTCTTGGCACACACATGGGTTGGGGATGAGGTTCTCAATTTACATAGTCAATGTAAAAATATTGTGGCATCAACAGGTCAGATATTATACTTTCTGTTCTGGTGGCCATAACCAACAAATGACCGAGGAAAAAAATAAAAAAATATATAAGAAAGGACCTGCTATTAAGCATCCACAACAACTCAGACACATAAGTATTATGTAGTTTGTAAAAATAATGAGAGACTAGAGAAGAAGGAATGAATATTGATGTCGTTGTTGTTGTAGTTTTCTCATTTTTCTTTAAGGTGTCCAGCTTTCTAGAGTACATTAAACCTTAGCATGCCGGTAGCCCAGTGACATTGTCACACTTTCTTCCAGAATTAGAGCTGACACAAGAAGGATCGATTGTCAGGTAGAGTTTGCTATCCATGCCTACCAAGAGTAGAATAAATATTGGTTCACAAGCCCTGAGTTATCTACTGGGTTATGCTCTGGGCTTTCTTCAGTTCTATCTCACATCCTCTCCTTCAATGGGAAACAGCTCGTATAGTACATTGTCACCTTTTGTCTAAAGTAATGTGTCTGAGACAAATCATTCACATGCATCTATCCCTTCTGATGTTGAGCTGAAGAAGCATCAAGCTGAAGGTACAGGGGTACAGGTTAGAGTTTAATCCAAATCTCAAGGTTAACAGCCTTTCTGTATTGACTACATGTATTTGGATGTCCCTGGAATTTTAAAACCAGTGCCCAAAACTTAGTCTATTTTTTCCTGAACCCGTTCTGCAACCACCAATCTAGCACAGTTCATCTAACTGCATGGCGTGTGTTACACTGCCCACAGTGATTTAATTAATTAATTAATCATTTATTTATTATTTATGGTGTTAGGAATTTAGCCATGGATCTTTCTCATGGAGAGCCATCTTTCTAGTACCCTCTGCCTCCTGCCCAGTACATATTTCATTTTTATTAGGATAGTAATGTGTTAATTTGCTCAGGATGGTCTTGAATTTGCTTTTGCAGTCTTCTTGCATCAACTTTCTGAATAGCTGGTCTGATCGTCGTCTGTGACCAGGTCTAGTTAGAAACCCCCCACAAATGATATTTCATGTATCATCCCAACTACAAAGAGTTGATCAGAGTGGAAGAGAATGTTTTGTTTGTTTGTTTGTGGTTTGCCATCATGGCTTGCTGCATAATCTAAAATGCCTCAGTGCAGTCTTAGGGAAACACAGAATGTTGCTTCAAAAGCACTGATTCATACAAAAAGTACTATCACCTCCCATGAGTAATATATATTAATTATTTAAGTACTCAATTTACTTACTTATTTATTTACTTTACATCCCAATATCAGCCCCCCCCCTCTAAGTTCCTCCCACAGCTCGTCCCACATCCCCCCTTCCTCTTCACCTCTGAGAAGGGAATGCCCCTTTGGGTATGCCACTCCCAGCACATCAAGTCAATACAAAACTAGGTGCATCCTCACACAATGAGGGCAGAGAAGCCAGCTCAGTGGAATAGAATCCACAGGCAGGCAACAGATTCAGGGTCAATCCCTGCTCCAGTTGTTGGGGGACCCACATGAAGACCAAGGTTTATATATGCTACATAGGTTCAGGGAGGGCCTAGGTCCAGCCAATGCTCACTCTTTGGTTGGTAGTTCAGTCTCTGGGATCCACCAAGGGTCCAAGTTAATTGACTCTGTTGGTCTTCCTGTAGAGTCCCTGTCCTCTTCAGTCCCTGTCCTGAAGTCCCTGTCCTTCCTCCTACTCTTTCACAAGACTCACTGAACTCTATCTAATGTTTGTCTATAGGTTTCTGCATCTGTTTCCATAAGGTGGAACCTCTCAGAGGACAGCCATGCTAGGTTCCTGTCTGCAAGCATACCAAAGTATCATTAGTAGTGTCAGGAATTGCTTCTTGTCTATGGGATAGATCTCAATTTGAAGCAGTCATTGGTTTGCCTTTCCCTCTGTATCTGCTCCATTTTTGTTCCTGTATATCTTGTAGGCAGGGCACATTTTGGGTGGAAGTTTTTTTCTGGGTGGGTTGATGTCTTTATCCTTCCCATGGAAGTCCTGCCTGACTAGAGAAGGTGACCACTTCACTCTCCATATCCCCTACTAAGAGTCTCAGCTACAGGCACTCACAGAGATTCCCTCCTCATCCCATCCCTGGTCTCTGACACATCCTAGAGATGCTAACCCTCTGCTCATCACTGATTTTCATACTGTAACAGGCTCGCAAACCTTTGCATGACTGAAGCCATGTTAGAGGCACCATTCAAACATTAAAACCCAACACACAGGTCTCCATACCTGCCAAAATGGTAGTAAAGGCCTAGGCCATAGTTCTAACAAAGTCCCTGAGTAAAAGTCCCTAAATGTACTAACTGCCAACCAGGATATGTGTTTTTGTGAATAAAAGATAAATAGATATAAGGCTTGGGGCTCGATGATTTACACAAATTACCTGTGTAGCTGTGAGCTAGTAATAAAGTCTTCTGGTTTTTGTTTTATGGGTTTTTTGTTTTGTTTTGCCAAGAAAACACAGAGGTATAGAATCAACCAACCTGAGCCTCTAGGGGCTCACAGAGACTGAACTGCCAACCAGGGAACCTGCATGGGACTGACCTAGGCTCTCCATACATATATTACAGTTGTGTAGCTTGATCTTTATGTGAGACTTCTAACCTTCTAACTCTGTTACCTACCATTGGGACTTTTTCCCTCTATGGTGTTGCCTTGTCTAGCCTTAATAGAAGAGAAAGTGCCTAGTCTTACTCCATGTTAATGTACCAAGGCTGCTTGATATCCATTCAGTCTATCCCTTTCTGAAGAGAAATAGAGAAAGAGTGTATGTCCTGACTCCCGTGGGGGTAAGGAGAAGAGAGGAGGAAAGGGAAACTGTGGTTAGGATGTAAAAATAAATAAAACTGAAAGAAAGAAAGAAAGAAAGAAAGAAAGAAAGAAAGAAAGAAAGAAAGAATCAAAGAAAGAAAGAATCAAAGAAAGAAAGAATCAAAGAAAGAAAGAATCAAAGAAAGAAAGAATCAAAGAAAGAAAAAATCAAAGAAAGAAAGAATCAAAGAAAGAAAGAATCAAAGAAACAAAGAAAAAAGTATCTATGTGGTGGTCTCCGGTGGGTTTACCTTGTGACAATACTTCACACTATAGACTAGAACCCTGAGAGTGGCAGCCTATTAGCATCTCATTGCTGAAAGTCCTGGCAGTATAATCTGTATTTGTCAGGTGCCTTGCTGTAGCCCTTGTACACTGCGGGCTTCTTCACTGCACACTCTCATGTTCCTACCTTTACTTCTGTCACATGTTGTTCTACAGATCATTTCGAACACCTTTTTCTCTAGGATACTGACTATAGTCAGCTATGATGCCTTCATTTTAATTTCTCTGTACCTGGTATAGTCATCCTGCCTCCAATGAGTCAATAAAGAGTATTTGACACATAAATACATAACTAGTTTTTACCTAAAATTACTAAATTTAGAGTGAACTTCATTTATTAGATAAATATATCAGTTAAAATATTCTATATTATGGTATTTTGCTTAATTATGTAAAAATTCAAACTTTATGTTTAATGGCAATAAAATGATTGTGAAAAGACAATGTAAAACCTATTTGTTTCCACCTAAGGAGCCCATTTGTCTCCATTTAAGGACCAGGCCTGATTTCAAAACATCTCTAAGGCACCAGCTTCAGGAGTAGACTAATATATCCCAGAAACTAAGTCATAAGACACCAGCTCCAGGAACTGACCATGAAACCAGAACAAAATCATAAAATCCCCTCCAATGAACAGCCTTGGGATAACCACAAAAATGGGGAAATATCTTATCTTAGAATGGGCCTTCTGCACTGGGCATCCCTAGTTCATCACGTGGTTGAACATTCATGACATAAGAATGCAGACCACCTGTGATCTCCCTAGCACCAATGAAATTTTAGATTACCTGATTCTTCTAGAGAGTTCCCCTGTTTCCCTATAAGAAGGCCTGCAGACCTTTATGTGCAGTCACCATTTTAGAGAATGGTTGATCCCCTCATATTGGTTATTTCTGCAGAATAAACAGTCTTTGTTTTTACATCCTATCTGAGTCTGAGGTCTTTGTTCTGCTATTTTCAGACCCTTACAATAGAAAGCAACAAGATACATATTTTTTTTTAGGTTTACAGTCAGCTTTAAACAACTTGAGGTTTATCATTTGAGTCTATAATTTCTAATTGCTTTTCTTTTTTTGCTTGTTCTTAGTAACTCTGAGATATTTGAAAAGAATTTGATGCAGCTTGAGCCAACTCACAATTTGTGTTCTGTATAAGAGTCTACTGTGATCACCTGACCACAACCCACAATCACCTTTCTTTAGGGAGACAATCAAGTAGCAGTCTTAGAAATAAGTAATACTGAAGAAATGTAAATGTGGTAAAAATGGGATGCTCAAGTGGTTACAGTTACTAAACAGTGCTTATAAATGTGTACATATGAGGTGATAGCAAGATTGTAATATGTATGATAAAATAATCATTTTGGAGATATATATATATATATATATCACCAAGGACAAACCCTTGCACGGAGAGGGGATTGGAGAGAAGGGGTATCTAGGAGCACTGAAAAGAATGACTTAACGACAAATGCTGTATCCAAGCTGATGATCTGTGTTCAGCCTGACACAGCTTTTCTAGACTGTTTCTCTCTATGTTTTGCTTTCTCTCTGGAGATTTCTGTCTATGTTCTGCTTGCTTGCTATTCTAAAAATTCTCTGGAAAGCTCATCTCCTGCAGAATACAGGTCCAACCTTTTAATTTAAATATCAATCTAGTCATTTACTTCAGGTTTTCCTTTTGATTGTCTTATGAATCAGTATCCCATAACCCCCAGCTCTTTGATTATTAGGACATAGCAAGCATACCTATTTTTCTTAACATTAACATAACAAAAAAATCAGAGATCTTTCTGCCTTTCTTAAGCATAGACAATAAGCTAGTTGGGTGTGAACCTGCCCTGAAATTACCATTTCTACCACACCTGGACCTGACCGTTCCCTATCCTAGGCTGATCCTGAACTCACAAATCTATCTGCCTTTGTAAGCATAAACAAAACAAAGCTAAAACCTTAACTGGGTAGGATCTCCTGTGATCACCAGTTCTTAAATCTTGTTATCTCCTTTCTTAGAATTTTTCTAACAAGTTGGCTTACCATGGGCTGCTTTTGTTCCTTTAGTTGCATGAAGCCCCTCTTACAGTTCATATTGCATCCTTATTTTTTGCATATTTGAGAAATTACATATTTTTGAACTTACGTATTTAGAGGTCTTGCTCATAGCTTTAAGGGTTGGATTGAAGGTCCAGGCATATACCATTTTGCTGAGACATAGCCACAACCTCGACTCCTGGATTCATGCTGTATCTGATTATCATGGACTCAGTAAATTTAACAGGAAGGACATTTCTCAGAAGGAAAGAGTTCTCCATAGCTAGTGGGTCCAGAAATATATATATATGTGTGTGTGTATATGTATAAATATATATATATATATATATATATATATATATATATATATGTATGTATAATCATTAGGAAAGTAAACCATAGAGGAAGGCCAGAATCCCTTATTCTAGTCATCAAATACCAAACCTATTAAAGTTTGTGCCCAATGTATGACTTGAAACCTTGCTGAGTGTCAGATAAACTAATTATCTTTCCTTTAAGTGGCATGTAATCTTGTCCCCATATAGGAATTCTGGAAATCTGGGAAACTTGGGGGTTCAGGGTTGCCTTGGAGCTAAGGGTTCTTAGGTCCTGAACCTGCTTATTACCCTAAGAGTTGATCTAACACTTAGGCTAGTTGCTGAGTTTTAATAGCCAATGTCCATTTCAGGAGGAATGACCACCATTACCTCAGAAGCAAAAGTAGTGCAGATTGCACTAGTTGACATTTCACCATGAGGTAAACAATCAATAAATATTGACCAATATTTCTATTGTTTTAGTTCAATGGAGAGAGTATGATTATTTTTAAAGACACACTGACAGGGCTTCAGAGGTGTTATAAACACAGTGAAATGCCTTTGGATAATAAAAATGTCAGACATTGATTATGAAATAAATATGCATAATTTGGTTCAATACTTAAAGAAAGATCCAATGGAATTTAATGACACATTTGGTAGAAAGATGGTGAAGATTAAAACAGGAAGTGAAAGCAGACTTTTCAGAATAATTTACGGCAAGCCCCTTACCTTTCTACCCAAGTCAATGAAAAATCAAACCATGTTTTTATTTTCTCTTAATAATGCCTTTTAACTATATACATTTCATAATCTCTTGAGATGATGAGTGAAATCCCTAGCATTACTTTAAAAGATGTGCAGTCCCAATTCTTCATTTGGCCAGACACTTAGAAAATTATTTCCATACATTTCATAGAGGAGTGGATGGTGCCTGCATTTCTCAGACAGAGAATTGACACTGAGAGTATTTAATGCAATGAATTAATGTCACTGCTGTATGTAGGTCATGTGGTTTATACTATGTGGTCACAAATCACATGGTAATTTAAATAATGGGAAATGAGAACACAACTGAAATGTGTTCATATCTAACTTCCATTTGCAGTAGAGAGATTCATATGTGCAACTACTTACTTTACTTAGAGCCAATCAAATACCCCATGACTCTTTCCAGAAGGTGCTCTGTCAACATTTATATTTTTATTGTCTCTCAGAAGAGTTAGGTTTTTTACAGCTTCTCTGCCACCTGTAGTTTCTTCATTCTCAAAACCTCAGATGGCTGAATTCTATTTAGGCAATGTTATAAAGAAAATATACAAATATTTACTGTGTTATTATCAATTAGAAAAATGAAATCAATTCCTTCTTTACATCATCTTAAATGCTTAACTTTTGTATTATAGTCTCAAAAGGGATACATTCCAACAGAATGGAGGCTTTAAACCCATTTACAACTACATCATGAATATGATAGACAGAATATTATTCTGTTACAAGTACAAATTTGATTTCTATTTTCCCCTAACTACTATTTCTTAAACACCTAATATGAACAAAGCTCTTTCCAGATATTGTGGAAAGAATGAACAGGAAAAGGCCTACACTTCACCTTCACAGCATTTACAATTAAAGTAGAACATTCATGTATTTCCTGCAAGTTAGTGATTTTATCACAAATGAACAAATTAAAGCCATTTAACAAATTCTTTACCAATATGTGCATATGTGACTTTCAGTAATTAGTACTGCAGCAGGTTCATTTTTCTTTTGCTGCACTGTGTCATTGTTGGGTTTTGTATTATTCTTACCCTAGTATCTAATTACTTACAGTGTTTATAAATACAGCATGTTAAATGTCAATGACAACAAGAAAGTTAACAGATATGGCACACTCATGTAGTTATGTTTCGTTACATGAAAGATAATTTACCCTGCGAAAAGCAACTCTCCTCTATGTCTCATTACCCAAGTGCATATCACAATATATTAGGCTGGTTATGTGCGAGATGATTGATATAGTGCTAATCCATAATCTCTGAACTATAAAGATGAATCAAGTTGTAATATGTGTATATTGGTTAATTTGAATATATATATACCAAAAATTTGCAAATAGGCCTTCTAATATTGAAATATACAAATGTTATATTTAGTGATGAGAAATATAACTTTAGTCTCTTTGGCAAGATGGATTGATGAGACTATGTGAAAACGTTTATGTACATTTGTCACATTAGATCTAACTTACCCATCATCACAGTCATCATAACAGCAAACAATTTTTTCAGCTCTTGATATTATGCTGGACTTTCAGAAGTTCAGGCACACTGACTCTTTCATTCATTTATGTACCCTCTTTGTTTAATAAAAAACAAAGTGTGAGTGAGAAGCCTTATAGGATCTACTGATTCTTCACCTGCTGCAAGAGTAGGGCATCCCAGTCACAGGAGTTCCAAACCCAGGAATAACATTAGTAATGTCCTCTCAGGAAATCTCAGATACTTCACTAGATGCTTAGGTAAGAGTAAGGGACAAAAGTTGGTGCTAGGCATAATGGCACATAGTATAACATTTCTGTGGTAGTCATTAAGGAGAACTCAATATTTCAGGTTAAACACCAATATCTTAAAGATACTGCTCTAGTAAGAACAACTTTCCTATGATGTGTGTCAAAGACACTACAAAGGAAAGAACTGTACCAGCAGTTGAAAGGGTCTAATGGTTCAGGATTAGTCAAGGAACACAACTTTAGTAAATCAATTATTATAAATATTATTGATGAGAATTACAATAAATATAAAATACTTATTTGATGTGTGTATGCTTATGTGTATGTACATGCATCATTTCCATACAACTGTCTTAAATATAAGTAGAAGAGGAAGGATTAGCAGCTAGAAGATTCAGAGAAACACAAGAAGAGAATTGGAGGTAGTAGTAGCTAGAATTATATTTTGTTTTACACTTTTCAGGGAATATGAGATCTGCAGGCTGTGTTGTATTAAGTAAAAGCTGTGGTTTACTTTTCTGGTGTGTAGACAATTTCAGAGCCCAAAGTCATGATGTGAAATACTGTGTTGGGAATTTTATAGAATGGACACAGCGAACAATTAAAGTTGTATTAAGTTTATTCTGAAATTCCCTAAATCATCAATAATTTTTTATGACCTCAACAGGATTCTGAGATTAAGAAAAGAAGGACAAAGTAAAAGACCACAGAATCAGACATTTGAAACAGGAAGTACTGGACATTCCTGGGCACATTTAACTCAGTAATCATCTAGTTGTTTCCTGATATAAGTCTTGGCCTTGATGTGTATTTATAGTCCAGAAATGGACTTTATGATGTTATCCAGTTTTCCATCTTCATTTCAGATTGAAGACAAGATATTTCAAATACAGTTAGATATGCTCAAGAAAGGAGAATTCATAGAGTCACTTTGTGAACACACACACACACACACATACATATATGAGTGTATATATATATATATATATATATATATATTTATACACATATATATATGTATACCATTAAAGAAGTGGTAGAAAGTGTATAAATAGGTATGCCTTAGAGATAGATTACACATGACCCATTATGTTATTTTGAAATTTAAAATTAAAATATAATTATATCATCTCTCTCACTCTTATCCTCTCCACAATTCCTCCAAGCCCCGTTTTGATCCCGTTCCATGTCTTTCCCCTCTGTGCTTCTCAAATTGATGACCTCTTTTCATTACATACATATACAGGTGCATAAATATATAAATAAAATACACCAGATCCTTATAGTGTGGCTTGACTGTATATTATTTTAGGGCTCTCTCTCTCTCTCTCTCTCTCTATATATATATATATATAGAGAGAGAGAGAGAGAGAGAGAGAGAGAGAGAGCTGAGTTCTCCAAGATCCATTGATTTTTATATTATGGCCTGTTGTGGTTTTCTGCAATGCTCTCTCACTGTTGTAAAAGAAACTTCTTTTATAAGGGGTGAGTGCTACACTTATCTTCACATTTTTATGATTTCTTCTTTTTTTAGTATTGACAGTTGACCAAGAGGCTGTCAACCTGTTCAGCAAGTTTCTTACCACTGAGTTAAACCTATAAATGGTTAGTGTTTGGAGAGAAGTGAGTTATTTATTAACTGAAATTGGATCATCAAGGAAAATATATGTTTTAAGGATAAATACTAAGTATATTTATTTAGCTTTTTTGTATGAGGAACTTTTGAGAGGCTTTAACATGCTAATACTCAACGTAAGCATTCAAGTAGAGCTAAGGAAAAGATTGATCTGCACTGAACTCATTAGGAAATTCCCATTCATAATTTCTATTTTTGTAATGGTGTCATATTGTAAATACAGTTACATACTATACATACATCAAATATATACAGTTAATTCATACTATATAGATAGCTATTAGTAACAGCTTGTGTTTATTTCCCAGTAGTTACTTGATTATTTCACTTTTTGTACCAATAACTTTCTTTTTAATTTTCTTTATAAAATTCTAATCATTTCATTCTCAGGAAATTTGACCACCTATATAATAAAACATAATCATATCTGTATCCATTTTCCCATCCAACTCCCTCCATATTATTCCTAAAACATCTCCCTCTCTTTTTCTATCAACTTCTTATTGTTGCAGCTGCCTCCTTCTACTTGTTCTTCTGTTCTCCTTGTTCTTGTTCTCCTCCTTCTCCTCCTCCTCCTTCTCCTCCTCCTTCTTTTTGTAAGTCTTCGTTTTGTAATTCATCCTCCTCTTCTTCTTCCTCTTCTTCTTTTCCTCCTACTTACTCATCTTCTACAACTTCTTTCTCCTCCTCCTCATCCCCCTCCTCCTCTACCTCTTCTACCTCCTCTTTTTGTCCAATTAGTGCTTTTCATAAAAGAATGTGTGTCAGGCCATCCATTGGAACATTGAAAATCTACAAGTGGTTCTATCCCCACAAAAGGTATGATTCTCTCTCTCTCTTTCTCTCTCTCTCTCTCTCTCTCTCTCTCTCTCTCTCTCTCTCGCTCTGTAGCTACCAATAGATCTTCAGAAGTGGATATAGCCTAGATAGCACCTTTTTCATCTACAGTTAATTTTATTGGCTTGATTTTGCAAAGGTTCTGTGCAATTAAGCACAGATGCCATAGGTTCATAAGTGTGATAGCCATGATATTTCTAGAAGACAGAATTCCACACACGCCTTATTTTATGACTCTTAAATTCTTTTTGATATCTCTTCCACAATGATTCCTGATCTTTGGCAGTGAGGCTGATAGGTAGTTAACAAAGATGTCCCATTTCAGGCTGAGTACCCGTTAGGACTGAATACTCAGTCTCCTTATTCTCAGCACTATTAACATTTATACATTTGTTCATTAACCTCTATCCAATGCTCAAAGATGTTTCTGTGACCTAGTTTGAGAGCAGCCTATGTGTATGAGTATAAACATAAATTCTTATAAGTCAGTTTGAAAACATGACTCTTTAGCATAATTAAAATATCAGATTCGACTGTACGGGCTATGATCACCCGTCGTAGACTTCTCACCAGAATCACAGTACCAGGCATGAAACTACTTCCCATAGAGTGGGCATCAAATCCAATCATAATGTATATTTTCCCCTATATCAGTCATTCCTTTTTTGTATCTCAGGTCAGTATTGTGATATGCAAAGTCCGTCCCTATGTGAGAACACCAATACTTTAAGCAGCTTTGTAATATAGGATATGACCTCTTATAATGTAAATAATGATTCATGTCTTTGATAGGTTTTTTTTACCAGTGTAGAAAGTAGCATAATCAAAGTCAAACTCATTTTATTCTAGCATGAATATGTTCTCCGTCTTCTGTTGTATTCAGAAGTTCTTCTGTGTGGTCTATAAGTTCTCTTTCTGAAAGATAGTTATTTTCCAAACAACCCTTGAGTATTAATTAGCAAGGTGGAGTTAATATGAAATTGGTCACTGGTGTGCTGGTACATGTCTAATAGCTGGCATTTGGAAGAATGAGAATTGGAAAATAGAGGCCTGTTTTATAATATTTGCCTATTTCAAAGTAAAATATTTTATTCATTGCTAATTTCAAACAATTGACTTGTGTCACCCAATGTGAATTTGAAGGCAATGCCTAAGGCCCCAGTACTAGCATTATAACAAATTTTAACACATGTGTGTCATCAGCAATATAAAGAAGAGTAAAGAATTAAGAAATGGTGAGTTATCTATTCTAAAGAGAATGAGGTAGAATGCTTACAATCACTAAGCCATCTTGGGTCAAACATTAGTGCTATAATTTTTCATGCCTGTATTTTCAGAAATCAAGGACAGTGAGAGGCAGGAGACTGAAAAATTTGAGGTCAGCCAGGGATACATGGTTAGTTCCATTCCAACCTGAGCTATAGTGTAAGAGTGAGTCCCAGTCCCTCAAAACTAAATGAAAGAGATAAGGTTTATATACCTATTAACAATTTTAGTATGATTAATTATATTTATAGCATTTAATTTTTGATTATAGCTATAACATCAATAATGTATTACCAAATCTAGAAAGTAAAACCAATAGTTACTGAGATCTCATATGAGGATTTTCCTGTATATGACTCAATTGGAGTCAAACAAACCATTTGTGTCATGTAGGAAATAAACAGGGAGGGGAGCATTTAACTCAATTTCAAAGCAGAGCACCTACACTCTGAATAGTGTTAGTCTATGTTTTAAGGTAATGGAACTTTAGTGGTTTTCTACAATGGTTGCACTGGAATTTGTGCTAATTTACATTTTCCTCCAGACTTGTGGTTTATGACACTCAGAGCAGCCTGTGTGATTCATTCTTAGCATAAAGATCAAGAGTCGTTTTGCTTCAGGGATGAATGAAGATAGCAGAATATGCTTCTGATGATTACTGTCATTTCCATGGCTCCTGCTTGCAGAGGATTTATGACTTAGCTAGCTTCTCATGTTTGCTACAGTTCTTACTAAAGTTAGGCAACTAATATTAAGCATAAATTGAACATGATAACCTTTGCTTGTAGTCATTTAGAAAATAATTTAAAGTGAAAGCAGATTTTGTAATTTGAAATGCAATATATTGAATATTGAAAATATATAATATTTCTTGGCTGCCAGATTAAAAATATTTTACATGATAAGAGAGATTAAAAATTAAATCATATATTTATTCATATTTCCCACTGAAATATTTATTTTCTTGTGAATTAAAATGATAGTTATTATTTGCTTATTGATTCTCTTTTTTACTATATGATTGTTTAAGTAATGTGATCTGTGTGACTTCATGAAACAAGATGTTGTCAGCCTACTTTATTTGTGATATCACTCTTAGTACTATATCATACCTATTGGTAGAGAGTGTCCTGAGAAACTCTGAATGTAGGTCTTGATATTCTAGTAAAAAGGGAAGAATTAGATCATCCAAATTCGGGCTAATCCACATTTCTACTGAGTTTTATACTTAAGTAACTTCATTCTTTTTTTAGTGTATCACGTTGCATTGTGTGGGTATGGTGTGCAACTATTTCTATGCATGTAGGTTGAATCAAGTGCCAGTTTAACCAGCTGACAGCCAATTTGCATGGTTCTTTGACAAAGTCTATTTATAATGATGTCTCTGGTTTTCTGAATTTATATTCTATGTATAGATGAAGAATGTAGTAATTATGACATTATACTTTGGAGTAATGTAAGCTTGCTATGTTCCAGTACTTACTACTTTCATCTAATATTTTTATAGCAAGCAAAAGGGGGGGGGGCTGTTGGATGGAATGTAATTTAACATTGAAGAGGCTAAGTGCCTGTAGCTTAATGAATCCAGATTACCAAACATTAAGTCAAATTGATAATAAGTGTTTTTGATATGTGTTGAGAATTCTCTTTTACCTCTACGAATCTTCCTATATCATGCTTCCCTGATGCAACTAAGAGACCACTAACTCTTAACTGAGTGACTTCACACAGAACAAGCCTGTAATCCTCAATGTTACAAAAACCAAGAGAAAGCTGAGAAATTATAATTATTACAGCCTAGAATATCCATGGATGCAAAACGGTCAATGCGTACACACACACACACACACACATACACACACACACACACACTTTGTCTTTGTTTTAGATAGAATCCTGGAGTAACAAGAAGATATTAAGTGAAAGATGAGGAATTACCAGTAAAGAATGGGCATTAACTTCCTATGTCATATTGATTCTTTAATTTTTATAAATGCACCATTACTATTATAAGATGCAAAATGCAAGAGAAATACACTGAGAGGTATATGACAACTCTCTACTCTTCTCAATAATTCAATAAATACTAAAACATTTTATAGAATCAAATGGCTATTTGAAGTCAAAGCTATGTAAGCAATGATGTAGAAATATTAGTATGAAGTATTGTTTAAACATGCACAAGACTGCACAAATAATATATAATCCTATAATGGTTAAGCAAATAAGTCGTAGAAAATAACATCATAAGAGCAAAATGACAGGAATTAATAAATATTCTTTATTATCACTCAACATTAATATTCTAAATTCATCCTTAAAAGGACATATATTAACATATTGGAATTGAAATTCAGCTTTCTGCTTCCTCCAAGAAACCTTACCATCAAGGACAGATACCACTTTAGGGTAAAGCAATGGAAAAAGTCATTCCCAGAAAATGCAACAATAATAAAAGCAGATGTATTTATTCTAATAACTTATAAAATAGACTTAAATCAAAACAAGTTCAAAGAGATTTGGTAGAACATTTCAAACACAAAAGGAAAAAAATATTCAGCAATGGAATACAATTCTAAGTATTTGTGGACTAAGCACAGGGACACCTAGTTTATAAAACAAAAAATAATAGATCTAAAAATCAGATTTACCCCAAAAGAATGGTTGAGTGGGTGACTTAAATATTCCACTCTAACCAATAGACATGTCATACATACAAAGCATAAATAAAGTAACTCTTGAGCTAAGTGACATCATAAATTCAATGGAGTTAGTAGATATCTACGGAAAATTTAACCAAATCACTAAAGACTATACTAACATCCCTTGGAATTTTCCACAAAATCAACCATGTATTACACAAACTTCCTACATATCATCTAATCATAAAGGACTAAGCTGGAGATGAACAAGGGCAGTATGAGGAGAATATCACACACTCATGGAAGATAGCAAACACACTACCAAATGCAAATTTGAGTCAAGGGAGAAATTTAAAATTCCTGGAATTGAATATAATGATGTACACAAAGTATGCAAATTTCTACTAGCATCAGTGCTGAGGCTCCAGCCTTTGTTCCTCATGAACATACCTAACAAGTTCTTCTCACAGTCATGTGCTACTGCTTGCTTAGGACACATCGCCCCCTACTTTGCTTTCTTCTCCTTTCAGCAGAAATGGCCCATCTGAATTAAAGAAGTTCCTTGTAGTATGTTTTGTTAATCGTTGAACACTGGACAAACCTAAACAACTAAGGAAGACTATAAAGGAATCTGTTGATACTGTTTTCCCATCTCAATAAAAGAACTCTGGGGTACTCACTGGGTGCCTTCCACCAGGGCTACTTTTGTCAAACTTCATAAAAGTGACAGATATCACTTAGATACAGCCAGCGGAACATAAGTGCTCTGCTCAGCTTATGTATATTATCTTTGCTTGGAAACATTTCCATTTGCTTCATAGAATGAAAACATGAGGGAAGAAGATGGCATTTGAGGTGACAAAGTACATGGGTCACATTGATCTTCACTGGACTTCTAATTGAGATGAGAAGAAATTATGCATCTTATTTGATTA
Source organism: Rhynchomys soricoides (assembly GCA_019843965.1). NCBI lineage: Eukaryota > Metazoa > Chordata > Mammalia > Rodentia > Muridae > Rhynchomys > Rhynchomys soricoides. The sequence continues at coordinate 9,126,005 of JADRCH010000167.1, forward strand.
TACACCTCTTATTCTGACCACTGAATCTAACTAAAATTTCATCCCATTCAGCTTTTGGTTCTTTGCATGTGAAATTAGCTGATGGACTCATTAGGTGAAAAGAAAACTTCCTAGTGTTTTTTATTTATTTTTTATTTTTTTCTATCACATGACAAACTACTTGAAACATAATAGTTGGCCTCAAAAGGTTTATCATGCTTAAGTTAGCATAACTGTTACTTCAGGTAAAAATACAAGTTGGTTAAAGCTGAAGATTATTTGCATTCCATTTTCTTCATTCAACCAGAGAAACATGATGGTGGCACATGTCTTATTCCTAGCACTTGGGAGTCAGAAGTCAGATTCAGGCAGATCTCTATGAGATTTAAGTCCACTGGATCTACATGGCAATTTCTAAGCTGTCAAAGTCTATATCATAAGACCCTGTCTCAAATAATTATAATAAAAACAATGTTGTATTCAACCAAGAATGTCTATTACCAAATTCCTGGGTATCATAAAAAGGAAGAAAAAAGTGATAGAAGTTAGAAACAATAGATCTCAAGACAAAATAAATGACTAAATATGTAGATTTTAAAGATCATATGTGTTCATTATCTTGTGAATGTCAATCACAATATTGATCATGTAATACCTGACAGAATATGTTAGTCGTTGCAGAGAAAAAATAATAGATAAAGCTTCCGAGCTCTAATCTCCTCCTCTTATGTTTCCTTCTTATTATTTTAACTCTGACATGTGTAATGATGACAGGTAAATAAGCCTTAATAACAATAAATGCTGCCTTTCTTTTTAATGTGTATATTTATTGACTGGCATTGAGTGCTTATAATCACTTAATGTGTATGTAAGAGAGAGAAGAGGAGGACTGAAGTAAGGGGGAAGAGGGAGGGAGGAAAGAAGGGAGAGAGGGAGAAAGAGGGACACAGAGAGAGAAAGAGAAAGAGAGAGACAGACAGACAGACAGAGACAGAGAAACAGACAGAGATAGAGAGATAGACAGAGAGTGACAGAGAGAGAGAGAGAGAGAGAGAGAGAGAGAGAGAGAGAGAGAGATGTGGTTAGCCAGGCATGATGGGGTACAACTATATTACCCATATGTAAGAGGTGACATCAAGATGATCTGATACTCAAGGTCATTCTTGGCTACACAATACTCTCAAAAATCCTGGTATTTATCAGTCCTAATTTCTTGGATAGCAGTGGTAATAGGTGTTCAAATTAATAAGAAAAGTCTGTGAATCAGTACCATTCTGCTGAAGTCCTAACTAGTCCCTCAACCCCATGCTTCCCATCTGCTTCACAGCAGAATTGATGGGTGCCATGAGGTGTCTCACATTCCAACTGGCACATGAAACCCAAGCCCTGACACATAAATTTCAAACCTTAACCCCATAGACATATTTCATTTCAGCCAAACCATGAAGGGGAATATCATTTGAAATATAAATGAATAAAATGTTTAACAAAAAATAAAAGGTCACATTGCCATATAATTCAAATGACTATTGGGTACTATATTAATTACTTTTCTTGTTGCTGTGGCAAAATCCGTGACAAAAAAGCAAATTAAAGAAAGGAAGGGATCTTAGTTACTTTACACATATCTATGATATTAAAGCAGCTTAGAGAAGAAAGGGTTTATGTTATTGACTCAAGTGTAATTTCCAATTTGGTAGATAATTCCTGGTTGCCAAAGGAGCTTGGGGCACTAGTCATAGTGCGTACATAATCAGGAAGCAGAGGATGTTAGTCATTTGTACTCAGGTAGCTATCTCCTTTTTATGTAGTCCAACAGACAGACCCATTCAGATGTGCTACCCAATTTTAGCATGGCTCTTGCCACCTCAATTATTCCAATCAAGACAATTCATTATACTGAAGAAGGCAATACAGCAAAGGCTGAAGTTAACATAATCAAGAAAATCACTCAGAAGCATAGGTGATTCTTGATCCTCTCAAGATGATGGTAATATTTTCATAGATTATGGGAATTAGTGGTTAACGCTACATCACCAATAATACATTCATATTACAATAGGAAAAGACATAAAAGCACTTCTACCTTGAAGTCTTTAACCAAGAACAAGTCCAAATTTGAAATCTCTGCTACTCTGCTACAGTACATCTCTGAATCATTGCTTACTTGAAGGATTCTGTCTTGTGAGTCTATCCCAGTGTCTGTTCTTACATCTGCCATGTATGTCTGTTTATTATTTGACTACGTGTGTATCCATGTTTGTCTCTCTGTATGTGTCTCTGTGTCTGTGTGGATCTGTCTATATGTATTCCTCAAAGAGCTTTGTTCTGCCGTTAATGAACAGCACAAAGAGCATTACATATGGAAAGAATGGAATACTTTCTAGAAATTGTTGGGAGTTTATCAAGGATTAAGTTGCTGACTCCAACTGATCCAAAATGACTGAGATAAGAGGGATGGACCTGGAGGGGGAGCAGACTTTGCGATGTAGATAAATACATAAATACATAAGAATCAGTGTTACAAGCATCAGTGTTTATCAGCCAATATCCAAATGTTGATAGATTCAGCATTTATGGTAGATAGTCATTTTAGAAGACTTATTACAACCTCTGTATTTGCTGCTTTCAGTACTTGATGCACATGTATTGTTCTGAGTATAATTTATAATCATAGCTCTGCATTAGTTTATGTTCTAAAGCTTGATTACTTGGACAAGCCAATGCAAGGAAGAAAGATTGTTACATTGTTTTCTTAAAATAAGGTTAAATGCATAGTAGGATAGCAGTCTTAAGTTTTAAGTGACCTCAAGCTATATCACTAACTCTGACTCTGAGGTCTAGCAAAATTACCAAACTCTTATTATGTAACAGATATTTTTATCAAAAGGCACACAAAGATTAGCCACTATAGTTTGTTTTGTTTTGTTTTTGTTTTTGTTTGTTTGTTTTTTGTTTGGTTTTTTTTTTGGCTCACAGTCTGTTTAAACATATAGTCTATCATGGTGGGAATGGCATGGTGACAAGAGCCAAAGCCAGCTGGTCACACTGCATCCACAATAAGAAAGCAAAGAGAGATGAATACTGTGCTCAACTTATTTTCTCTTTTTCAGTCAGTCAGGAATCCAAGGCCATGGAATGATGATGCTTACTTTTGTGGTGGACCTTCCTACTTAAATTTGCCCAATCTAGAAACTTCTTCCAGATGTATTCAAAGTTTGTCTCTTAGGTGTTGCCTGTCCTTATCCTGTCGAGTTGACTATATTGACCTTTGCAGACTTGGCCAATCACATTTTTAGCAAAGCTTTAGAGTACGTTAATTCATGCCATTTGAAATTCTGTTATTATACTATTACCAGGGACTGTGGAGGAAGAAGTCAATAGAACAAGATGACTGTGTCACTAATTTAGATTTATATTTGCTTTCTTTGGTATACTTGACTATCCACTTAGTGCTACAATTATCTATAGGTATAAGAAAGAAAGTGTTTGAAAACTATTTTCTCTGTCATTTCTCATGTTGCATTTAAGTTTAAAAGAAAATAACTTTCTATTAGAAAAATATGGGTTAAATTGAAAGATAATTATATCTCGTTCACTTTTCGTTTTCTTCCCTCCTATAATTCATATATATCTTCTTTCAAACACCTACCATGTATTCTTCACTGATACCAATAAGCTCTTTTTATTTGGTTATTTTTGTCAGTGATGTTGTTCTGTTATTGCTGCTGTTGTTGTTGCTGGTGGTAATGGTGGTGTGTATGTATGCAGTTTTCATTGCTTGTATATAAATATATAAATACAACATACTTAGTTTGTATGTTTATGGTTTTAGTCTGCATTGGATACCCTATAGGCTTCACTTCAAAACCCCTTCTCATTCACCATCCAAAAAGAGGGGAGGATAAGGTAGTAAAAAGTTCAAGGGGATGTGGACCAATTTAGAAGTAGTTCTTTGGGAGATTCCAATCTTCATTTGTCAGGATACCAGCAGTCCAGTTCAGTAGTGTCAATATACCAAACACAGCACAGATAGTCAGGCCTCCACTGAATGGTCATTGTCCAATGGAAGTGACCAGAACCAACTGGGAGGTCAGGAGAAGTTCTCTGCTATGCCTCTCTCAATGAAGTGAAGATCAGCTAAGATGGGAGACCAAGGTAGCATTGCAAAGCTAACTATGCAAATGCTCCATCACTGTCCACTGTCCCCTGAGTCCTATCTAAACTTTCTCCAAACATTACTTGTCCTCCCACAGGTCTTGGCTCAGCAACATATTATGTGAGTCTGTTTACATGACACAATGAGAAACTGCCACTTCAATACCCAGTAAAGGGTCTCATCCCTGGGAAAGGTTAATTCTCCTTCACCCCACAGTTATTAGTTGACCATGGTCCTTTATTGAGAGTGATCCCTACAAAACATTTCTCTTTCATATTATTAAGTCCATGATATTGCCATAGTTCCAATCTTGTTTATGTAGCCATCAGAATATGAACTTTCTAATGGTAAGAATCTCTTCAAAATAGAGATTAATTACGTATCAAAGCCTATCATAACAGGGATAATCATTGTGGTTATAAATAACAACGTCTGAAGCCCAGTGTAATTATATCTGGCTATAAATAAGCTTTACAAATGATACATTTCATTTGACTAATTTACATATGCCCCATCAAAGCAGCTTCGTGCTAATTTTAAAATCACTTTTTTATTTTTGAGTTCATAGTAAACACATATATGCATTTAAATAGCTAGTGATTGACCTATTATCATATATAACTGATGTTTCATGATAAATTTCTTTATATAAAACTTTTTAGGAATTAATTTCGTTCAACCTGCATTTATTATGAGATTACTGTCTATTTATAGTTCCTCTTTCGGAAGCCTTCAAGGAGAAAATGCATACAAATGCTCTTGGTAGAAATATTTGAGGTTAGTAAATAATTTAATCATTTTGTTCAGCAAAGTATTTGACTGAAAAATGCCTGCATTTATCTTTTAAGTAGCCAAATGATTTTTTAGGGCCTAGATTGTTTGAATGGAGACTATATGATGCAGGATTTTATGTATGTTGAAATAACTCTATAAAGCCATTAAATTAAGCTTTATCACTCTCTTTTACTAAGTCTTTAGTGAGATTTTGTTACTGTTTTAATCACAGAGATGTAAATGCAAACTCAAGTGGTCCACATTTACTTAGGTTTTTGGGTTATAACATCAGAACCACTATAAATAAATCTCCAAGTATTCAGACTGAAGCTGAGGTAACAACAAAGTTTCTTATAAGAAACTTCATTGCAGGTTGAGTAATGAATCTCCTGAGCCACTGTGTGAGCTCACAGAGGCTGTGGGAGCTGATGGTTCAGATTATCTCAACTTGGTGTTCAGTGACTTCATCTTGTTGGTACTGTAAACCCTTCCCTAGTGGGAGTAATTACACCATGAAAATTGGTAAATGACACAGTGAGAGATTTTGTTCCCTGGGGAGCCAGTTGCTGAACACTTAACACAATAGCACTGTGAGAGACTAAATATTGGCTCCCATGGTTGCTTTTTCAGATCTACCAAGTGAATGCTGTGAGAGTCATTCTTTGCATTTGGAGCTGAGCAAGAACCTTATCCAAATAGCTTATTCACAAAAGAAGGAAAACAGCCAGACTTAAAACGGTGCTCTTTTGAAACTATACTGAATGATTTCTCATGAGAAGTGAGAGTAGAAAGATAAGATAGGACTTTGAAGTAAGCATTAATAATGAGAATCACTTTTCTGAAATCATTGTCTCCACTGTTACTTTGTATTTTTTTGCCCACTGAATTTAATTATTGAGAACTGGATATTATTATTGGTATAATTTTTCCCTCTATGGCAAGGAAATTGACTTTTCATTGGACAGCCTTTTTCTATCTACATGAGGCTGAGTATGTCTTTGTGCATAATGATACTCAGTGATATTTCTAGAAAGCTTTACTGCTTAGGATAATTATCTAAAAATTAGATATTGATATGTTTAATTCCAATGTTCTGTTTATAGCTTCAGCTCCAGGATTTACCTGTGCTTGGTTTCCCTGTAATTGTATGTGATTTCATAATGGTAAACATATTGTTCTGAGAAGTCCTTGGTAATGTATAAGCATCTTTCCAACAAGATGAAAGAGTGCGCTTGTGTTCATGTTTAGTAAGTGTGTGTGACTGTGTGTGTGTGTGTGTGTATGTATGTGTGTGTGTGTGTGTTACATGTATTTAGGCTAACAGAATTTGAGTATTTCTGTAGCTTTGTAACAACTTCCCATGAGTTGGCAAAGATATACATCATCATGTGTCTCCACTGAACAATTCATGTACAATTACTGATACAATAAGTTGAAAAGGAAAACAATAGGAGATATATTTGTGTCCTCCATCCCCAAAAAAGAATGGAAATATCCAACCCAATAACTAATTAATTAATTAATTAATTAAATGATTAAATTAATTCCAAAGGCCATATAATTTCCAGTATGAAGATTTAATTCTATGTTTGCTCAGCCTACATTTCTAAACACATGGTCTAAGAGAAACTTGAAAGTTCAGTCACAATGAAAAGTAAGATACTTCATTAGGCCTTATGCAGTAGAAATCTAGTATACAAAGAGGTAAAATACATTATTTCAGTAGTAAATGACAACGTTATGATGCACCACATTTGTACATACATTTTCTATTTTCTAATTATTTGATAATAAAGTGATTACTTGAAAAGTAAATTTCCTTTTTACTTGTGAAACTGTCATGTTCATTTTTTTGATACTTTATTTACATTTTAAATGTTTTCCCCTTTCCTGGTCTCCCCTTTGGAAACCCCCTATCCCATCCCCCACCCCACCCCTGCCTCTATGAGAGTATTCCCTACTCACCCACCCACTCCTGTCTTCCACCCCAGGCATTCCCATATACTGGGGCATCTAACACCCTCAGGCCCAAGGGCCTCTCCTCCCCCTGATGGCTAACAAGTCCCTCCTCTGCCACATATGTGGCCAGCACTATGGGTCCCTCCATGTGTATTCTTTGGTTGGTGGTCCAGTCTCCGGGAGCACCAGAAGGTCAGGCCAGTTGACACTGTTGCTCTCTCCATGGGACTGAAAGCTCCCTGAGCTCTTTCAGTCCCTTCTCCAACTCCTTCATCTGGGACCCCACGCTCAGTCCAATTGTTGCTGTGAATTGAATCATGGGTATTCCAAACTTTTGGGCTAATATCCACTTATTAGTGAGTATATACCATGTTTGTTCTTTTGTGACTGAGTTACCTCACTCAGTATGATATTTTCAAGTTCCATCCATTTGCCTGCAAATTTCATGAAGTCATTGTTTTTTAATAGCTGAGTAGTATTCCATTATGTAAATGTACCACATTTTCTGTCTCCATTCCTCTGTTGAGGGACATCTGGGTTGTTTCCAGTTTCTGGCTATTATAAATATGGCTGCTATGAACATAGTGGAGCATGTGTCCTTATTACATGTTGGAGCATATTCTGGGTATATGCCTAGGAGTGGTATAGCTGGGTCCTCAGGTAGTATTATGCCCATTTTTCTGAGGGTCTGCCAAACTGATTTCCAGAGTGGTTGTACCAGCTTGCAATCCCACCAGCAATGGACGAGTGTTCCTCTTTCTCCACATCCTTGCCAGCATCTGCTGTCACCTGAGTTTTGATCTTAGCTATTCTGACTGGTGTGAGGTAGAAACTGAGGGTTGTTTTGATTTGCATTTCCCTGATGACTAAGGATGTTGAACATTTCTTTAGGTGCTTCTCAGCCCTTCGAGTTTCCTCAGTTTAGCTCTGTTCCCCATTTTTTGATAAGGTTATTTGGTTGTCTGGAGTCTAACTTCTTGAGTTCTTTGTATATATTGGATATTAGCCTTCTATCAGACATAGGAATGGTAAGGATCTTTTCTGGATGCTGTCTTGTCCTATTGATTGTGTCCTTTGCCTTACAGAAGATTTGCAATTTCATGAGGTCCCATTTGTCAATTCTTGATCTTAGAACATAAACCTCTGGTGTTCTGTTCAGAGCAGGGTAGGCTCAATATCCGAAAATCCATCAATGTAATCCACTACATAAACAAACACAAAGAAAAAACCATGTGATCATTTCGTTGAAATGATCAAAAAGCATTTGACAAAATTCAACATCCCTTCATGATAAAAGACTTAGAAAGATCAAGGCCCATACTGAAAAATAGTAAAAGCAATGTACAGCAAACCAGTAGCCAATATCAAACTAAATGGAGAGAAACTTGCAACAATCCCACTAAAATCAGGGACTAGACAAGGCTGCCCTCTGTCTCCCTGTCTATTCAATATAGTACTTGAAGTTCTAGCTAGAGCAATTAGACAACAAAAGATCACATCAAAAGTTGTGGACCAACAATTCAAACACATCATCTTATGGGAACATTTTACATCAAAACCAAATGAGGCATCTGTATCGTATCACCTCATGTGACTCAGGGGACAGAGACCCTGTACAAATCAGCATTGGTAGAGAACTGATGCAAAAAAAAAAGTCTAACAGAGATGACAGGGTGGTCCCCCACAAAACCCCACAGAACTGAGGAGCACTAGCATAGCTACTGATAGGTTGTAGGATGGCCCTACATGCTAACACTGCCTGTTCTCAGTGGACTACGAAGATAGAATATTAATTTAGGAGTATGGTGTGTCAGGAAAAGTTTGAGAAGAGTTAGATGAAGAATGGGAAGTTTATATGGTTAAAATATAGTGTCTGTATGTATGAAATTCATATATATATATATATATATATATATATATATATATATGTAACAAATGAGTTGATATTCATAGGTCAAATGAGATAATGATAATGGAGAGAAGGATGGTTCAACCTGCAAATGTTTGAGAATGCACCAGTGGTATGGTTATCTTGATCCTTACTGATTGAGAGAGGTTCTCGTTCTGTAACACAGGCACCCTCAAATCCATAGTACTCTTGTCTCTGCCTTCCAAGTGGTAGGATTATAGATGGGTAGAGCCAAACCTCACTCACTTTTTTTTAAGATGACAAATATTATAGAAGAAGTTCCTTTGCATCCTGGCTATTGAGCCTACTCCTTGAGATCTGAAAAGACATCCATGTCCTCCAAGCTGAGCCTAGAGGCTTCTCTCAGCACGTGGGCTGCCTCTAGTGTTCTTAGCTTCTCTGCTTGTCTTAGCTTGCTTCTTTGGACTTAGTGGAGCCTCAGGCACAGATGACTGTTTCATTACTAAATGCATTCTAAATGTATGAAGCTAGCTTAAGGACAGTATAAATGCAGTCATGTTTTACACAAAAAAAACCACTTATATGCAAAAAAAGCATATAAATGTTCTGTCTGTCATCCCCAAACAAAATTATTATTGTTATTCTTACATTTAAAATTGTGTTGCTTACAGTTTTTGTTGTTAGCAACACATTTCAAATAAACAGATATCACTAGCAACACATTCATTTAATGATTTCTTTCTTTTTTATTTTTTTATAGATGTCACTGCAAAGAACTTTGAGCCCTTTCTGTTATGTTTTCTTAATAAAGAAGCTGCATTTGAATAACTTCACGTATTACACACTTAGGATGTTCAAAGATTCTACACTGTCAAGCAAGTGAATATATTTTGTAGGCTTTGTATTTTTAACATATTTAATCGAGAATGTTTTAAGCACATAGAATTTCTCAGAAAATATAACAGGCACATGGTACCAGTGATCTACATTTAACTATGTTCTTGTTTGGCACATTTGCCTAGGGACTTTCCTTTCCCAATTAAGTCATGCAAATTAAGCTAAGCTATGCCTCTTCTGGATCTCAGCCTGATCTCCACCATGTCTTTCAATTGCTTCTCATCCTTCCCATTGCTTTGAACTCTACCATAAAGATTTCATAAAAAACACATTTGCTTTTGGGCTTTTGGAATTTACATAATCACCATAATCTCTAAATTTATTTGAAATAATTTTGTTGTTTTCATTGATTAAAGGGAAAGGATTGGAAATTCTTTTCCATGTATAATATGACCCCCCAATGCCACCCAAGCATGCTGTCAAGTAACTTTTCTCTGTGTTCCTGTCTAAAAGAATCCTCAAAAGGCTTTGTACTCCACATGCTTTCTGTTAGTTACCTCCGTACTTAGAGAAATCATCAATTTTAAAGTTTTTTGAAACAATACATTGGCCAAATTGTGTGAATATTTGGACATTGAATACTTCTCTCATCTCTTCATTGTAGTTTTTCCTTTTATCTTCTGGGTTGGTAAATTTAGGATTCAGTATCTTTTCTTGGGACTTGCATCTTGGCACTGCTATCTCTTTTGCTTTTGTACTTTGTAGCTTCTTTGCTGTTCATGATGTCCTTGGGTCACACTTCCTCTCACAACATAGTACCCATTGCAGTGAGGCTTTTGCTTTTTGACGTTACCCTGGGAATGTCCTACACTAGCCTCACTTCTCTCTCATACTCCTTCTCTGTCTGTGTTGATGTCTTGAAGTTCACGGTCTTTCTTGGTGTCAGTCATTCCCTAACAAACTCAAAGTACAATTCACATTATAAAGGGCAAACTGCAACTTCTTTTAGAAAAATTCACCCCTTGAATGCATTTTCATATCATAACAGTGAAGTTTACTTTAGAATACATAGTATATACTATGACGCTATGAGTCTGTCCAGTGTCTGTAATCTGTGCTAACTTTAAACCTAAGGAAGACAATAGAATTTGGGTATTATGCTAAAGATTACCACATACTGCCCCTTCTAGTTGCAGTGTGAAGCCAAGTGGCCATGCCTATACTGAAAAATTTTCCAGGCACCAAACACAGACACTATTGTGGATGGCAAGAAGTGCATGCTGACAGGAGTCTGATATAGCTGTCTCCTGAGAGGCTCTGTCAGAGCTTGACAAATACAGAGGCGGATGCTCACAGCCAACCATTGGACTAAGCACAGGGTCCACAGTGGAGGAGTTAAAGAAAGGACTGAAGGAGCTGAAGGGGTTTGCAACCCCATAAGGAGAACAACAATATCAATCAACCAGACCCTCTCAGAGCTCCCAGGGACTGAACCACCAACCAAGGAGTATACATGGAGGGACCCATGGCTCCAGCGGCATATGTAGCAGAGAATGGCCTTGTCAGGCATCAATGGGAGAATAAGCCCTTAGTCCTGGGAAGGCTTGATGCCCCAGTGTAGGGGAATTCGAGGGTGGGGCGGCAGGAGTGGGTGAGTGGGGGAACACCCTTATAGAAGCAGGGGGAGGGGAAATGGGATAGGGGGTTTCCTGGGGGTGGGAACTGGGAAATGGGGTAACATTTAAAATGTAAATAAAGAAAATATCCGATAAAAAAAAGAAAGTTTTTCACGGTGAAGAACATAATATTGCACTTGAGGTTCTACAGCCTCCAACCACTGATTTCAAATATATTTCAATGTCTTGTAGTGAGTTTTTGTTATAAATTTAATTTACTGAAGCATATTGAACTGGTGCTGGAAAGATGACTCACCAGTTAAGAGCACTGGATTTTCATTCAGAGGACTCAAACTCAGTTTTCAACACCCAAATGGAGTCTTAGAACTAGTAGTACCTTTAGTTGCAAGGGGGATTCTGATGCCCTCTTCTGTAGTCTGTGTGCACCACACACTCTGTGCACAGATAATACAGGCAAACACACACACACACACACACACACACACACACACACACACAGGCATACACACAGCAATAATACCCTGGGAGAATTCTGTTATGTCCACAGAATGACCAACATACTTGCAGAAATATGGACAGAGGTTGAAAGTACACATGTACATCAGAATCTTCCAGACTGAGGTGCAGACCTAGGATGAGAGACTGAGGTGCTAAGCAATGGTCAGGACTTGGTGGCTAGGATTTAGTCCTTGTTTAGTGACACATACAAATTCTATAGTCAAAACTTGCTTTACATTTTTTTTTCTTTAAAATAAAGCTATAGTTTTCAGACAGGACATAGATAATGGGGACATTTTAAATTAGCATATTTTGTCTTTGCATATATTGTACTTTTCTCCCAGCCCAAGCTGTGAAAGGGTTAAGGGCAGGCATTTCTAAAATCTCTGCCTTTCCTTCTGTGGTTACAGTATTTGTATCCAGCGCCCCACCATTTATGTCTATATTTAAATTTCAGATTGTGTCCATTCTCCATTCTGCTGCTGTTATCTTATTTGTTAGTTTGGGAATCGTAGCATGTTTAGCTCTCAGTTCCATTCTTTGGCTCATCAGTCCTTTTCTGCTTTCCCTTCTTCTTGCCTTTCACATGGGGTTACTAGCACAAACCCCCTCAGGAACGTTGTTGCATTTTCCTCCTAATTGAGCTCTTCACACACCCAATGCACTCTTTTCTTCATTCCTTTTCTTCCCCACTTGTCACAGTTGGGGTGACCCAGTCATCTTCCCATTTATTCCCCTTTGTATCTGTTAGGTGAACAGCTCTCCTGTGAACTTACAGGAACTCCAGGAGTGGCTTTTACCTATGCATTTCAGTCTTATGTAAGATTGTGAACCCAGCATGAAAACAACCTTGCTTTACATATTGCCACATTTCCATTGCTTAAAAGCCTGAGCAGAAGGTGTGTGGCAGGTGATGGAGGGGTCCTTTGTAAATCAGGGGAATGTCTTTCCAGGTCTTGCTTCTATCACATGCAAGGCATATGATGGGCTGTGACTATAAGTAGGCCCAGTTTTTTTTTTTTTTCCTCTACATTGTTCATTTTATTTTATCATTCATACAGACCATTTTTCATAATAAATGCTCAGGTTTCAGTTTTCTCACTAATGCTATTCTGAGAAATCAAAGAATCATTTAGTATCTATACTGAACTGACATAGACCCATTTTCCTTGATAAAAGCTTCAAACTTGAGGTATCCAGTAGTACCTCTTTTATATTTATGTGTTTGCTATTTAATGTCTGTGGGTTTTTGTCATTTTGTTTCTAAGAAAGAAAATTCTAATGGACTTGATCATCCACTTCCTAATTTTTTTTAACACATCAAGTACTCTTATAAGTGGAAATCTTACATCCATATCATTGGAAGGCTGGAGAGGTTAAAATGTTACAAGCTAAAAACAAAAGTAATGTCCTTGCCAGTCCCCTTCAGGGCACACTTCCGACCATGGCTTCTAGTTCTGATGGCCTGGGGAACTGTCTTTTATCTTGGGCCTGAGGGATTCTAGTCTTCACCTTGCTCTCTTTAGTAAAATTTATTCTTTGGCTAGCTCTTGTGCTAAAACACTGGAAGCTGAGGAAACATGGCTGAGGATGAAAATCTTTGATTAGAAAATCAGGCATTCTGGCTTTTCACTGTTAAAGTTGACGTCTCTCCTCAACTCTCCTGCCTCTGATGTACATATTCCTGCGGATACCGTGCAGGATGCCTCCTTCTGCAAATGTTGTGGAGAACTGAAATTTTTTATTCTCTTGCTTTTGACAAGTGAGTCTGAGCTGTCTCTCAGCATCTTTGCATTCTGTGTTAGGCAATTCTTTCAAATGGTTATAATGAAGAGTATCTCAGTAATTTGCTCTTATACTGTTTGTTCCAATCTACTGAGATGGGCAGGAAGCTAATTTTTGTTTCAAGTTAGTTTACTTTTGAAAATTAATCATTATGTCAATTTTATTATTTATCATATTATTATTTATTGAATGATTAAAATTCATTATTCTCAGTGGCACATAGTCAGTGGTATGTAAAGGAGAAAGCTGTGACAAGAATTATACTACTTCTCAACTGTCATATGTCACTTGTGCCACAAGACTGGAAAATAATCGCTGCTGGGTTCATCCTCTTGCATACAATGATTATGAAAAGATAAAGGAACTCTTAGGAGATAAGCCAGATGTGGTAGCCCACTTGTAATTCAAGCCTTGAAAAGCAGAGACAGAAGGTCACCAGTGTAAGCTGGCTCATAATATCAGGTTTGATTGAGAGACCCTGTCTCAGTGACTAACGTTGAGCAGTAATTGAGAATGATTCCAACATCAACCTCAGACCTTCATATACATGCACGCACACACACATGCAATAAATACAAATCCACACATGTTTACAACACACAAGCTCATGAAAAAACTCAGGAAAAGAGATCAAGTGACACCCTGGCAAATGACAGGCACTGCATTAACTTAAAGCTCTGGAAGACTGAAGGTGATGGTGGTATGTTGATTTTGAATTTTATTCAAGTGTTCCTTTTAAATGTACAAGAGGAAGATAATTCTGTGATGACTTCATATCATGAATCTTGTCCATTAAGCCATAGGTGGCAGAATGGGAGTCCCCTTAATTCACTCCTACACATGACTTAGTTCCAACTGTCTAATCACTTCTAAGTATACAGTTGTTTGAAAACTTAAATTTCAAAATAAGGCATTAAATTGTGCCTTAACCATTTCCAGACGATGTGAAAGGGACCACATCTCATGGTTTCAATGCCCGGCTTAGCACTCTGCTCGTCCATCACTTCTTTTCAGGATGATCACATATCTCCTCCTTCTGTTTGTCAGCTCTGCTTCCTGAAGTATTAGGAAGTGCTTTATCACTTTGTACTAATTCCATATATAGAGTTTTGACAGAGATATTGTGTAAATTTTTAATTAACTTGAACCTTCTCGGAAAATGCTAGTGAGCAGATATCAGCATTAATCTGTGCTGTTTAATCACATTACATAACCCTTGTTTCTCCCATCACAGTAAGAACCATGTAGCTAACCATCCATATATTACATTTTTGAAATTTAAAATATATTCCCCATTAACTATTTCACAATATGGTACATTTTTATAAGTTTTATCTCAGTAATGATCTTAACTGTCATACCTGTCTATTTTTTTTCAAAGTTAGACCTATTTTATTGAATATTTTATTTATATACATTTCAAATGTTATCCCCTTTGCCTGGTTCCCCTATGGAAATCCCCTATTCCATCCCCCTACCCCTGCTTCTATGAGGGTGCATCCCCACCCACCCACGCACTCCTGCCTCCCCACTCTGGCATTCCCCCACACTGGGACATCCAGTTTCCACAGGACCAAGGGCCTTTCCTGCCATTGGTGCCCAACAATGCCATCCACTGCTACATATGTGGCTGGAGCCATGATTCCCTTCATGTGTATTTAGTTGGTTGTTTAGTCCATGTAAGCTCTTTGGGGACAGGTTGGTTGATCTTGTTGTTCTTCCTATGGGGTTGAAAACCCCTTCAGCTCCTTCAGTCCTTTTTCTAACTCTTCTATTGGGGACTCTGCCCTCAGTCCAATGGTTGGATGCAAGCATCTGCCTCTGTATTTAACAAGCTCTGGCAGAACCTCTCAGGAGACAGCTATACCAGGCTCATGTCAGCAAGCACTCTTGGCATCAGCAATAGACATAGTGTCTAGGTTTGGTGTCTTTATATAGTATGGATCCTCAGGTGGGGCAGTCTCTGGATGGCTTCCCTTCAGTCTCTGCTCCACACTTTGTCTCCTCCGTATTTCCTCCCATGAGAAGAGTGAGAAGCACCTAAAGAAATGTTTAATATCCTTAGTCATCAGGGAAATGCAAATCAAAGCAATCCTGAGATTCTACCTCACACCAATCAGAATGGCTAAGATCAAAAACTCATGTAACAGCAGATGCTGGCCAGGATATGGAGAAAGAGAAACACTCCTCCATTGCTGGTGGGATTGCAAGCTAGTACAACCATTTTTTAGGAAAACAATTTTCTGATGGTTCCTCTGAAAATTGGATATAGTACTACCTGAGGATCCAGCTATACTGCTCCTGAGCATATACCCAAAAGATGCTCCAAAATATAACAAAGACAGACACATGCTCCACTATGTTTATAGCAGCCATATTTATAATAGCCAGAAGCTGGAAAGAACCCAGATGTCCTTCAACAGAGGAATGGATACAGAAAATGTGGTACATTTACACAATGGAGTACTACTCAGCTTTTAAAAACAATGACTTTATGAAATTCTTAGGCAAATGGATAGAACTAGAAAATATCATCCTGAGTGAGGTAACCCAGTCACAAAAATACACACTTGGTATGTACTCACTGATAAGTAGATATTAGGCCAAAAGCTTAGAATACCCAAGATACAATTCACAGACCATATAAAGCTCAAGAAGAAGGAAGATCAAGGTGTGCACGCTTCAGTTCTTCTTAGAAGGGGAAACCTTGATTTTTATTAAAGCCAGTCTTGTTAAAAAAGATAGAACAATATTCTTGTATTCTATGTTAAAAACTTAATCATGTGTTAACTCATTTAAAGAATAAGTACTATGGTAAACCACAGTAGGCTATTTAAATTGTTGGGTACAAGGGGACCTTGACTTTTATGAATAACTGAAACTGTGATGACAAGAAGAAAGATTGACACAGCTGTTGAAGTATAAACTCAGGGCTTTCAGTGGCATTATACTGCTTAACATGCACCACACATATACTGAGCTGATGCAGTTTCAGTGGAACCACTGCACTCCGTATTAATATATGGAAAGGTAGGTACAATGTGGGTTTACAAACAAAGGACACTTTAGAGTTTTTGTACGTTAACTGTGTTAACATTTGAAACGGGCTAAAAACAATTTACATGTCTCTTCCTTCATCACCTTATGGAGATCGTATGCATTTATAATTATTTCCAGCACAGTTTTGTTAAAGCAAAACAAGGATAGGTTTTACTATAAAAATTATGTTCTAAGAAAAAAAAATCATGTTGAAGCCTTTCAGGGATTTAGCAACTGAGTAGTGGTCATAAAAGATTAATTTTCAAAACCTTTTAGCAGATTTAAATGGCTCTTGGCCCTTTGTGATGAAGGCTTTCATTGTTTCTCAAATTATGTTTAATTTATTTTTATAAACTATATCTAGAATATACCCTGACAGTGAAGATCGATGCCAGGAAAGCCCACTTGATGAGAATTCACATTCTAAATTTCCTCCTTCTCTTTCATCTCATATATTCTGTTTCATTAAATTCAACATGAAGTTATATTTTAAAATGAAACTCCCAATTCTCCATTAGGAATGTTAGAACTGAGGCACAGGAAGGCATGTCATAATGCTTGCAAGCCCTTATTAATCAAGGATAATGTCCCCATGTGCCTTCACACTAAGCACTCCCATTGTAACTGAGCATAAGCAGGTACTGTCGAGTTGAGGAAGACATTATAAAAATGAGCCTTAGAGCTTCTCAAATGTTTGCACTAATGCAAAAATAATGCAACACACCCTTCCTGCTTGCATCATTTTCCATTATTTCATTGAGCTTGCTTATCACATTTTTAATGATTCTCTATATAGATCTTTTCACTCCCTTCATGGTCTGCAAATCCTAGATGCTCACATCCTCTTTGCATGTGCACACATATTGAGTGTCATCCTGTTACCTCTGGTAAAGGCAAAACTCTTTCTAGTAGTTTGAAGATCCCTGGTCACTTCTGAGCGTTGTCATCTGCATCTTTCTATCATTTTGTTTTTATATGGTTTTTCATTTTTCTTCATGTTCCATTTTATTAGATAAACATTTCCAAATATGCACATGTACACCCTCCGTACCCCAGTCACACTCTACAACCTTAGGACCTTAGTTTCTAATTCTAATTCTCTCTCTCTCTCTCTCTCTCTCTCTCTCTCTCTGTGTGTGTGTGTGGGTTTGTGTGTGTGTGTGTGTGCATGTGCATGCATGTGTGCGTATGTGTGTCTGTGTGTCTGTGTATATATAGACATATTTGTTTATTTGCTTCAGGGTAGTCTTTCAGTCTTTCCTTTACATGTACCTTTAAAGTCCAGATATCCCAGATATTCTTCTCCTGTTTCTTTCCTTACTTTTAAAATATATAAAGCAGGAAGTAGCACCATAAAATGACCCTTTTTTATTATTACACAATGGCTGAAAATCTGAATTATAGCCATGCCTCAAAGTTCCAACATCAAGTTGAATAACACTGCTATTACTATCAACACTATCAAAATTAGTTCTTGAAATTTTGGCTAATGTTATTATTTCTTCTGTGTAATTATGTATTTGAGAAATAAAAAATATGATTTTTTATTACCTTGAGAAGAAATTTAATATTCTACAAATATTCTAAGAAAATCAAACACATAGTTGTTCAATTTACTATTTTTTCTTTATAATAGTCATTAAGCATTTGTCTCACTAGAATATTCAAAATAATATTGTCATATAGTAATTTTAGTGTAATGCAAGCTATTATTCTTTTGCATCTATCTATTCATCTATCAACTTGCCTATCTATCTGTCTGTGAATTTATTTACATATTTATGAGTATATGTGTAGAGGACAGAACACAACTTATAGGAGTCAGTTTCTGGGAATTGAATTTGGGTTGTCAGGTTTGGAGGATGTTCCTTGCCTTAGTTATCGTTCTATTGTTCTGATGACATGCCATGACCAAGGCAACTCTTACTAAGAAAGCATTTCATTGGGCTATTGCTCACACTTACACCATGGCTGTAGCTTGGGAGAAGACAGGAAGGCATGGTACTGCAGTAGCAAATGGGAGTTTTACATCCTGATCAATAGGCAGAAGAGAGAGAGAGAGAAAGAGAGAGAGAGAGAGAGAGAGAGAGAGAGAGAGAGAGAGAGAGAGACTGGACCTGGAATGGGCATTTGAAACCTCAAATTTCAATACTGACACATCTCTCCAACAAGATTGTCCCTCCTAGTCATTCAAACCATCATACACTTTTACCTGCAAAACCATTTAAACTTTATGTAAACATTATTTTAATTATGAACATATTAATATTGTACTAGTCATGCATAATGAGTTACTTTAATATTTCATTTCAATATCTTTTATTACAGATTCACTTCAGAATGTGTTATATGTTTTAAAGGTGTATATGTGCCTTCTATTCTTTATCTATAAGAAAATAAAACAAGAAAAAAATGAAAGATTACAAGGATTAGAAGCATAGTTTTACAGCCTAAATTTATTTCTTGAAATGTATAGATGTATTCAGAATTAAAAAGGAAAAAAAAAAAAGAAGCAGCAGCAGAAGCTATTTTGTGGACACCATGCTTTGTCTTTTGCCCTGTTTCATTTATTTTTAACATTTATGTATTTAGTATATATTCCTATTCCATCTCTAAGAGCATGAGATTCATTTTTTAGGACAGTAGACTTTCACAAGGAAAATATGAAAGCTCATTAAGCAATTAATCACTACATCATACAATAGTGCATATGAGGGAGGCATACACAGGAGTTCTAGAGCTATGGAGTGGGATTGAATGTAATCAGGAGGATTGTTTGCAAACGCAAATAATCTGGGATCTAATAAGTTAAAGACATCAGGAGGAGAGGGAGGGAGAGAGAGAGGGGGAGAGAGAGAGAGAGAGAGAGAGAGAGAGAGAGAGAATGAGTGCTTTGAGTCGGGGTGAGAGTGGGGAAACATTGAGGTACAATGAAGCCTAGGTAGGCAGTTAGGTGGATAGAGGGAGGGAGGGAGGGAGAGAGAGAGAGAGAGGGAGAAAGAGAGAGGGAGGCAGAGAGAGAGAGAGAAAGAGAGAGAGAGAATCGTATTTCAGAACCCATGTGGGAGCATAATACCATCTAACATTATTTGAGCACTAGAGAAACGGTAAGAGCATAGAGTAACACTGAGTGACCAAGTCCACTTATATATGGCCCCGATCCTATAAGAACTGGTCTTGCTGTCACTTTTCTTTCTTAAGATAAATGGAAAATACTATGTAGAGCTATTTAAGGTGTGTGTGTGTGGGGGGGGTGAAGTACATTTTAAGAAATCTCTAGTGCAACATGAGGAACAGATCAAGCAGAAGTAGGCACAGAAGATATCTTACTGGTAATGTTTGCAGAACTCCCCCCCCCCCCATATTGGAGCACTTCGATATTAAAAAGAAAAATAGTGGCAGCCTAGTTCATTTTTCATTTGCACATTTATAAATGCATAATGATAGAGATTGGTTACAAAATGCAAGCAAGGGAAAGGATATCTCAGTATCCTGGAGAAACTAAAAATCTGGTTACTGTAGAACTATCTGATCAGAAATTCTGACCATGAAGGAAAACTGAAGACCCAAACACACCTAAGCTCACAACCTACTCTCCAGACCAACAAATAAAATTTTCTGGCTATGATACAAAAATGTCTACCCTGGAATAGAGCTAAATCAATTCTGACTAGACTTGATACAAAAGTTTTAAAATGCTGAAATGTACAATTGGTCAACGTGCAGAAAATATGTCAGTAGAGTGCTCAGCCACAATGAAGGTCTCTCTTACTTCCCCCCCTGTGTTAGGGTCCTCTAATGGAATGAAACTTCTAGCATGCATGCATCTATTAGAAGGGGATTTAGTCTACTAAAGGCCAGCAGCAGCTCAGGGAATCAAACCACAGCTGACTCACACTGGCAAGACTGAAAATCCTGTAGTTGTTAAGTCCATGAGGTTGAATTTCTCAGCAGTTCCAATGTGGTGGAGGCCTGAGGGATTCTGGGAGACCATCTTGTCTTCAGTATGTTTTGGAATCCTGAAGATATTGGTTCAAACATGAGGGATGAAATGTCACAGCAGTAGGACAGATGAACTTGCCGGTGATCAAAGGGCAAGCAAACAAGCAGTAAGTATTCCTTCTTTAATATCTTTATATCTGCTTTCACCCGAAAGCACCACCCACCTCAGGGTAGGTCTTCCTCCTTCAAATAAACTTTTCACGAAAAATCACTGACATGATTCCCAGCATCTTACATTTTAGTTGGTCATGGATAGTGTGAAATTGACAACCAAGATTAGCCATCACATAACTAAGGGTCAGAACACCTTATGAAAGAGAGAACAGAAAGATCCTAAGAGTCAGAGATGGGACACTTCTGGACATGGCAGGCTCTCTGCCCTAATGAACCATAGAAGCTGTGGTTGTGTGCACAAAAGAAGGAAGTGAATAGTCCTGCATGGAGGGCTGGGACTCTTGAGAAGCCACCCCAATGGATGCTGTGAATAGCTGATGGTTTTAAAGCAATGGAAGGCAGTTTGCTTTAACCATGTGGGAACTGGAAAATTAATCAGACTCTAGTCATTGGCCTTACAACCAGCAATATATGGGCATTGCAGATTGGTTTCTATATATTATTATTATTGACATTTTTTTAATTAATTAATTTAGTTTTTTTACACTTCAGATTTTATCTCCCCCCTATCCACCCTCCGACTCTTCTCCATGTGGATGGTCCCATCGCCACCCCACCATATCTCTAAACTCCAGGGAGCCTCCAGTCTCTTAAGGGTTAGGTGTGTCATCTCTGATTGAACACAGACCAGGCAGTCCTCAGCTGTATATGTGTTGGGGGCCTCATATCATCTGGTGTTTGCTGCCTCGTCCAGTGTTTGAGAGATCTTGGAGGTCCAGGTTAATTGAGACCGCTGGTCTTCCTACAGGGTCGCTCTCCTCCCCAGTTTCCTTCAGCCTTTCCCTAATTGAACCACAGGGGTCAGCAGCTTCTGTCCATTGGTTGGGTGCAATTATCTGCATCTGACTCTTTCAGCTGCTTGTTGGGTCTTCTGGAGTGAGGTCATGCTAGGTCCCTTCTTGTGAGCGCTCCATAGCCTCAGTAATAGTGTCAGGCCTTGGGACCTCCCCTTGAGCTGGATCCCACTTTGGGCCTGTTGCTGAACCTTCTTTTCCTCAGAATCCTCTCCATTTCCATCCCTGTAATTGTTTCAGACAGAAAAAATTATGGGTCAGAGTTTTGACTGTGGGATGGCAACTCCCTCCCTCATTTGATGCCTTGTCTTCCTGCTGGAGGTGGGCTCTATAGTTCCCTCTCCCTACTGTTCGGCAGTTTTTAAAGAAAACATAATGTGTAGAAGGAGGTAGGGATGGATTTGAAAGGAGTTAGTGGGAGGAGTATGGAGTGGATATGATTAAAATACATCATATGAGCATGGTGTGATGGTGCATGCCTTTAATACTGGTGCTCTGAAAAGCAAAGCACTGAATCTCGTGCCATTTTGAGACCACCCTAGTCTATTCAAGGAGTTCCAGACAAGCTGAGGTTACATCAGGAGACCCTGTTTATATGTATGTATATGTAAATGTATATGTGTATATATATATACACATATACACACAGACGTGTATGTGTGTATGTTCACACATGCATGCATGTGTATGTGTATTCAAATTATAAATATATATATAATTTGAATGTATATATAACATATATACATTCAAATAATATATAATAATTATATATAATATATACATTCAATAATATATAATAATTATATATAATATATATAATTCAATAATATATATTATAATGTATATATATAATATGTATATATATATAAAATCTTGAATGGTTTCCGTCATCTTTATAATGTGTGGTGTCAAATATAAGAAATAAAGAAAAGGATAAGAATTATGTAATATAATTATATTATTATGAGAATTGGTGTTTTACATTTCAAAAGAAATACAGAAATACAGTCTGTTGCTGTGGACAGTGATGTCATGGCTCATTGGAAATATAGCAATGACTGACTGGTCTGCCAAGCTAACATGTTGCTCTAGAAATCTGAAGATAGCTCTGTATTCCAAGGCTAGTCTAGTGTTTTTGAGGCACTTCTGCATCTTTGGCGTGCTTGTAACAGGTTATTTCAGAGCCCATGAGAAAGACAGGCTCAAATCATTCTTGCCTTCTGAAAGGTCTTACAGAACCTTTCACATAAATAAATGTAAAAGCTAGACCAAACTGTGGAATAAATTAAATGTTTCTATTTGCTACATTTTTCTAAGATAAGTACAATTTAGTGCAATTTGACCATTCACACTATAATTACTGGGTTTGCTCATGCATGAGAATTCCCATGCCCTTTCTCAAACGTGCTGTCATCTAACAGTGAAATACCAAGTTGTGATGGAAAACTAATCCCTACAGTAGATCATTTGGGCAAACAGAAATAGATCATGTGAGTTATGACTATAAATGGAAGGCAGATTAGCTCTCTGTATTAGTGATGGAGTATACTCAAGGCTGCCTCCTGCTTGCTTCTTTTTCAGACTTGCATTCCATCCTGCACGGGATGAACCAAGTACTGTGTCAGTTAACATTTGAGCTCAGTAGTAACAGTATGTGGGCCAGTGGCCTATGGCTATTCTCATTCTTATCTATGCTTCTTTTAGTAATACTTCCTTTGGCTCTTATTTATTCTTCCTTTCAGATATTTACTATAGACAGTAACAGCCATTTCTATAAAACAATCCTAAGAATCCTATTTCAGAATCAATAACTTTTGTAAAAGTCTCAATTAGAGATATGTTGTCTTTTTCTTTTATGAAATTCTTGTGGTTGAGAGCTGTTGATAAGTGACCCCAGAGAAAGATTCATACAAATTAAAAATTTAAGATAATTAGAAGACGTACCTAACCCTTAAGAGACTTAAGGCCCCAGAGAGTGGAGAGGTCTAATGGGGTGGGGGTGGGAAGGTTGGGACATCTCCTTGGAGACTGGGGAAGAAGTATGGGATGAGGAACAGCCATAGGGTGGACCAGGAAGGGGATAATGACTGGAATGTAAAAAAAAATGATTAAAAATTAATTTTAAAAATAATTAACCTTTATGCTTCATGACTTTAATTAACTAAGATGAGTAGTATTCAGGAAGTCAGTGTACATTTAGAGTTTTATTTAATGCACATTTCAATTCTCTCACTCTTTTGGGAGTTGGACTGGAACTATCTTTATCAGAAGTTTTGGGACAATGTGGTGCTTCAGTCAACAGGGAGAGAGTTCCTCATGTCTGATCAAGCCTCCACCTGCCTTCTCTTTCCTTCCTGTTCCATATCTGTCTTTCTGAACCATATGGGACTAGTGGGTCTGATAACCTTAAAAATAAGACATAAACCCTGAAATCAAGATGAAGATGGAATAAGTCTGGGTCTCTATTATCTCTTTGCTAAGTAAATTGTTATTTAATACCTCAGGATGAAGTCACCGCACTGTGTCAGGTACAACAGAAAGTTAGTCTGAAGGGAGCACATAAAAACGAAGTTCTGGTATATGAGATGACCATTTGGTGAAGGAATGGGGCGTGGTGTGTGGGAAAGAAATCCCAAAATTTGGTGTTTTGGGTTGTCGATTGTATCTTCCCTTTTGTGGATATATTTTACCTGGTGATTGATTTTATAAAGATGGTTTCTTTCTGTTGTATCACATGCTTTGAGCATATTCATTATGTGTACCCTCTCCTTCCCTCACTCTCTCCCTTACTCTCTCAATAACAACTGTTCTTCTCTGCTCTCACTTGTTATCTCATGCACACATGTTATCTGTGCACAATCAAGTACTCATAAAAGAGTAAAGGACACATTTGTCTTTGTGGATATGACTTATTTTGTTTAATGTAATGATGCCTTCTCACATATATTTTTAGCAAAGGGCATGATTTTTCTCCATTATGGCTAAATAAGAATCTTTTTTATATGTGCAGTTCAGTGTCATAACCATTCTTCTGTTGGTGTGCATAAAGGTTGACCCCATAACCTGACTGCTACAAAGAGCTCCATGATAAGCATGGGTGTGTTATATCTCTGTGGCTTTTTGACTCAGAGTCCTGCAGAAATACACCAAGGATGGTATAGCTGCAGCCTGTGGGAGTTCTACTTTTAGTTTTTAATTCGATACTGATTTACATAGCAACTAGACTAGGTTTTGTTCCTTCAAGGAGTTTATGAAAGTTCCCTTTGTCCACAACCTCACCAGCGACTCTTGCTTATTTTCTTAATGATAGCTATTCTGATTCGAGTGAAATACAATCTCAATCTATTTTTAATTTGCATCTGCTCTCCTTGTCTAGTTCCTGATTTCATTGAAAGGCTTTAAGGCTTTCCCCTAGTTGTATAGAATTGACTGTAGGCATCCCATTTGTAGCTCATTGTCTTGTGGTTAATCTAACTAAATTTTCTGTTTTGATTTCTTTTGTAAGAGCCACTTTCTTGCTTCATTGAGCCTACATATTAGTCCCTTGTATCTATTTTATTAACTTGTTCCCTGACCTTTTTATTTGTCTACATATTATTGTTTCTCTAAGATATTGAATTATATTTTATGATTTTTTTTAGATTTATTTTTAAAATATAGAATTTCTAGTTATAAAATCATCTCTCAGACAATTTTTGTTATATCCTACAGTTTCCTGCATGTTCTATTTTTATTTTTCATTCAATTCTACCATTTTTACATTTTTTAGTAATCCATCCATCATCCAGTAGTCTGTGATTCAATCTCCTTGATATGAGTAATTTTATGTAGGTTTTGCTGTCAGTGCCTCCTGCCACACTTTGCAGAGCTTTGAAATTGACCTGTGTCAGGCAACAAGAGACTGAAGAAAGAGACACACATATCAAATAGCTGGGAATGGGTGTACTGTGTGCTCTGAGGGAGACTCACTAGCATCCTAACACTCATGCTATTTATTATGTACCACTGAGCAAGGAGGTGAACTTCTTGAATTTTGCTGTGCTAGGAGGCAGGTTTATTGCATATAGTTGAAGGAGAAGGAAGCCAGTTAGACAATCTCTGTTGAATATCTCTGCAGGAAGTAGTTCTGCTTGAAGTCATCTAGAGGTAGAGACTGAAGTTGATAGTTGCTCTGCACTAGTATTTTCTGGAGCGCAATTCTTCCTAGCTCATACCAGATATCAATACTCATATTGATACTCAGTCCAGAGTGAGGCTTTGCCATGTATCTACTTGTTTGTTGGTTGGTCTGGAGTTTTCAACAATAACCAATATGAATGGAGTGAGATAGAATCTCAATATAGTTTAGAGTTTCATTTCCATAATGACAAAGGATGCTCAGTGCCTTTTTGTGTGATTATTGTCCACTTGTGCTTCTTGGAGAAGTATCTTTTCTGATCGTTTTCTATGTTTGGTTGGATTAGTTGATTTTATTATTTCTTTTTTCTTTTATATTTTATCTGTCACTTCTTGGTTAAATGAATAGCTGGTCATATAACTTCCATTACATACACTGACTCTTAACCTTGTTGAGTGGTATCACCATTTTTTGTTACACAGAAATTTTGTAAACTGGATATAATCTCATGTCAATTATTAATTTAATTTCCTGAAATTTTAGACTCCTACTAGGAAGTCATTGCTTGTGCAAATACCTTGATGTGTTTCTCCTGTGTGCACCGCCACCATTTTCAGAGCATCTGGCCAAATTAAACTCTTGAATGTATTTTGAGTTGATTTTTATGGAGGGAGGGATATAAAGGTCTCCTTCTAGCCCTCTACATGTTAATACTCGGTTTTCCTAACACTAGTTTAATGAAGACTTGATATTTCTCTAAGGTATGATTTTTGGCAACTTTGGTGAAGAACAAATACACAGATTTATTTTCTGGGTACTTACTCCCATTCTTTCTCTCTGTGTCTGCTTTGGAACAATATTCTACTGTACATTTTGCTACAACTCTGTAGTGCACTTTGACTTAAGGTGTTTTGTACAGTCAGCATTGTTCCTTTTGCTCAGCATTGCCTTGGATAATCAGAGATGTTTGTGTTTTCATATGAACTATGGGATATTTTTTCTAGATATGTGAACAGTGTTATTGGTAATTAAATGAGGGGTTGCTTTAAATTTGCGGGCAGTCTTTTTAGACTATGGATATACTAACAACACTTTTGTCCTGGTGCTAAATCATGGGAGGACATCATGCTAACTTTGGGACTCTCAACACTGTTTAGATTTCCCATCACTTAGCTGTTAGTGTGTGCATACATGTTCATGTATGTATGCACATATGTGGGTGTGGAAGCCAAAAGTTAATGTCAGGTGTCTCGTCAATAATTATCTGATTCCTTGAGACAGTCGCTCAAATAATTTAGCTAGACTGGGTGGCCAGAGTTTTGTATGTAGATGGATCACCAAGAGATTGAACTCAGAGCATAATGCTTATGTGAGAAACACATTACCAACTGATCTATATCTCTCAAACATTTCTATCACTTTGCTATCTTCCCAGAGGTCATTCTCTCTTTTTTAGTATGTAGTACTTTCTTTATTGACCTGACTCTTCTTATTTACTAATTTTACAAAGAGAAACTCTTTTCTGCAGTCTTGCTAGAATCCACAGGCAAACAACAATCATGGTAAGCTCTCATTCCAGTTGTTGGGGGACCTACATAGGACAAAGCTTCATATCTGCTACATATGTGCTGAAGAGGCATAGATCCAGCCCTTGTATACACTTTGGTTGGTGGTTCATTCTCAGGGAGCCCCCAAGGCTCCAGGTGAGTTAATTCTGTTAGTCATCTTGTGGAGTCCCTATTCCCTTTGGATTCCCCATTCTCTCTCCCAACTTGTCCATAGACTTCCTGAGTTCCTCCTAACGTTGGCTGTGGGTCTCTGCATCTGTTTCCGGCAGCTGCTGGGTGGAGACTCTCAGAAGGCAGTTATGCTAGGCTCCTGTCTGTGAATCCAGATTGACAGTTAGAAACATAGCCTCAGGCTTGAAGGTAGTTGAAGGAGGAAAGCAGGCCAGCAGTGTGTCCATATAGATCTTCTGAGGATAGCGAAGCACACCCATCCCCCAAATTGGGACTAAAGATGTTAATAAAGTTACTCCTTATTACTCTTACCTCCAACTGGAAATAAAGATAGATGATAATAATTACTCTTTATTACTATCTCTTAATCCCCTCTTCTCTGTTACTGGGTCTCATGCTTTCCCCAAATAGTCCTTTCATGTTACAATTTCTTAATTTTTATGGTCTATAATACTTGATGCCTTTTTGTTTCCCATAAATATCTCTTTTTTTGGTGTCCTATAATTTCACTGTTGTATATTGAAAAAGGATTTATATTTTTCTGTTTGAAATTATGTAACTTAGCTAGAATGAACTTCTGCTATAAAAATATATATTAACACATTTTCCCTTTGAATCCTGTTTCTGTCACTACTAGAGTTGATTTTGAAACATGCAGCACTTTATTGCAACACTCTCAACAATGGAGCTGCTAGCTAACTCTCCACTTCTTGTCTCAAGATGCCCTTCAGCATCAAGGTCTCCACTAGAGTTCCCATACTCAGTTCTCTTTATCAGAGGATCTTTTTCAGGCTCTTTCTGAAAGCATGCTTGACTTATTGCTCTTCTGCCAATTAGATCTAGCTTAAGTCTCAGGAAGGCTGCACCCACCCTATCTAGGGGATCTCAGACCCCTTGTATGTAACATCTAACAAGCTGTTGATCACTTGGAAGTGACACTTTTGCTATTTATATTCTGCCGTCTCTAAGTCCATGTTGATGATAGGTGGTCCCACTAGGTTCCTTGCTCCATAAAACAGTGTTAGTGTCTGCATTTATTATCTGCATTAATAGTCATGCAAGAAATGAGAATGTAGAGACAGAGAGCAGCCAAGAATTATCACAACGTCAGGCCTAAGGCAGTAATTTGTCATCAGCTTCATGTTTTTCATAATAGATGAGGCTTTTGTTTTCTGTGCTGTAGAAATTTAACAGACTACAAGCTAGAGGTAGTTACCTCTGTACCTCTACCCCCACAGGGAAAATAGAGCACAGCCTCAATGAGCCAAGTTCATTTCTAACCTCTTGCATCTATTAACCATCTCATGACAGTGATGGCTACATATGTGACTAAGAACTAGAGCATGTGTAAGTAACCATATGGTCCTTTACAAGTACATTTCTATAGAATATTTATTTTAGAATAATTGGGCAAGTTCTAAAATCATGTCAAGTAGCTATCAGAGTGGGGATATGCTCTTGTTCGTATTTGACCTAAAGAAACAATCCTCTAGGCATTTATTAAT
The DNA here is from genome assembly GCA_019843965.1 of Rhynchomys soricoides. Taxonomy (NCBI): domain Eukaryota; kingdom Metazoa; phylum Chordata; class Mammalia; order Rodentia; family Muridae; genus Rhynchomys; species Rhynchomys soricoides. The sequence goes on from JADRCH010000167.1 coordinate 9,154,873, forward strand.
AAATGTTTCCTGAGCCCTGTAAGTGCTATCACTCTTTATAATTCTAAAGGGCAAAACAATCAAATACTTCATGGTCACTGAGAGAAGGCAGGGTCTACATGAAAAAATAGTATTTTAATACTTATGTTGCTACTCAAAATGTAATTCAAAATTGTGTGAATACTTTGAATTGAAAAATAAAAAGCATTTGGTGACTGGTGACTATTTAATAAATTAAATCGACATGGAGTTGCAGGAAGAGTAGAAACTCTTAAATAAAGTTGACTTCTGAACTAAGAATTTTTTCTTTTTTAGATTTGTGAATATTGATTTGATGGGGGAGGCATTTCATGAAGAAATATTACTGTGTACAAATGTTCTGTGGTAGGAAGTAAGTTTGCAATTATTAGAATTTAAAAGAAGGTCTAAAAGACATAGTTAAAAGAAAAACAAAAGAGAAGGTACTTGGAATTAAGGGTCTGGAGGATTTTTTAGACATACAAGTACACTTTTAGGGTAGAAGCGTTTGAATTGAAACAAAACTTTGACATCTACAAAGATCACCCTCCAGAACTACAGGATGGAGTAACAAAAATATATCGAGAGAGAGAGAGAGAGAGAGAGAGAGAGAGAGAGAGAGAGAGAGAGAGAAGCACAAACTGGTTTAAGTAAACGTATGATTTCTTGATTGGGGGATGTCTTACTTAGGATTTCTATTGATGTGAAAAGACATCATGACCACAGTCACTCTAATAAGGAAACATTTAGTTGGGGCTAGCTTACAGTACAAAGGTTTAGTCCACTATCATCATGGTGGGAAACATGGAGGCACATAGGCAGACATTGTGCTGGAGAGATAACTGAGAGTACATCTAGATCTATAGGCATCGGGAAGAGAGAGAGAGAGAGAGAGAGAGAGAGAGAGAGAGAGAGAGAGAG
>JADRCH010000167.1:9155800-9175800 GCA_019843965.1 Rhynchomys soricoides
AGAGAGAGAGAGAGAGAGAGAGAGAGAGAGAGAGAGAGAGAGAGAGCACGCGACTGGACCTGGCTTGTGCATCTCAGACCTCAAAGCCCACACTTAGTTACCCACTTCCTCCAACAAAGCCACACCTACTTCAACAAGGCCACATCTCCTAATAGTGCCATCCACAATGGGCCTATGGAGGCCAATTTCATTCAAACCACAACAGAAACCAACAAAGGACAGTCATCTTACTAAAAGTGTAGCCACTACCCAAATTGTTCAGATTATTTTTTAGCATAAAATAATCTTTGTAACTAAAATCTTTGTAACAAAAAAGGTTTGTAACTTTCTAAATGCTAAGCAGATCTGGTTTTGCTCTTTTATTTTTAAACATTGGTTATATTTTTGCATATGAATTCTACCTCTGGTAGTAATAGCAGAGCCATATGGAACAAATAGCATATTAGGTTCTAGGCTTATGAGATTATGATACCAAACATGCAACAGTCTACATTTATTGACTTAAATCTTGAGGGAGCAATGGAGTTACCAGTTCAGAATCAGTCAGGGCTTCTGTAAAAGCTCAAAACTGACCAGAAAGGGTTTGCTTAATGTGTACTTTACTTCTGGTTGCTCTTCAACATAATTACCTTGTCATTTCCACCAGGTGGTTGACCAGATTGACACGCTGACCTCTGACCTACAGCTGGAGGATGAGATGACGGACAGCTCCAAAACAGATACTCTGAACAGCAGCTCCAGTGGGACAACAGCCTCCAGCATAGAGAAGATCAAAGAACAGGCCAATGCCCCACTCATTAAACCTCCAGCCCACCCATCTGCTATCCTGACTGTCCTGAGAAAGCCAAACCCCCCACCACCCCCTCCAAGGTTGACACCTGTGAGGTGTGAAGAGCCTCAAAGAGTGGTGCCAACTGCCAATCCTGTAAAGACCAATGGCACCCTTCTACGGAATGGAGGATTACCAGGTAGACCCAACAAAATTCCAAATGGAGACATCTGCTGCATACCCAATAGTAACTTGGACAAGGCTCCATTGCAGTCTCTGATGCACAGACCTGAAAAGGACAGGAGTCCTCAGGCAGGACCTCGGGAACGAGTAAGGTTCAATGAAAAAGTACAATACCACGGCTATTGTCCTGACTGTGAGACTCGGTATAACATAAAGAACAGGGAGGTCCATTTACACAGTGAACCGGTCCATCCACCTGGAAAGATCCCTCACCAAGGACCTCTGCTCCCTCCTCCACCACATCTCTCCGCTTTCCCATTAGAAAATGGGGGACTGGGAATAAGCCACAGTAACAGCTTCCCTCCTCCCACACCTGCAACCGTGCCTCCTCCCACTGCACCAAAACCACAAAAGACCATCCTGAGGAAATCCACCACTACCACAGTGTGATATCTGCCATTTAAGAAAACGTTCTGTTTATTTTTAATTTTCTATATGATAAACATAAAATAATAAGTAATGAGCACTTTCTACTCAAGCAATAAAAAGCCCAAATATATTAATCTGCATTCAACAAAGTGGCATAAAAATCACCTGGTAAGTATGCAGAGTGACGCTTCTGTCCTGGACATACATTGTTTTCTATGTTCCATCATCAGAAACTGCAGAAAATTGAGAAAGTATGAATGCATTTTATTTTTTCTGATTGACCTATGACAGACTGTGACCTTCAGATTCCAAGTATTTTGATTTATTATAAGAGCTGGGATGTCAAATATTTTGATTTGTTGATAAAGCCAGGGCTATTCATTCCATTCACGCCTAACTCATCTATGCACTGATGGTGTCATAATCCTCCCTTTGATTTAATGCTTTTTAATAAGAATTTTAATACCGAAGGACTATTTTATTATTTTTCTAAAGATGTTTGTCAATAGTTTTGCATCATGAAATGCTGAGGACATTACCAAAAGGTTTATTTTCTATACTATACAACTTGAATCATGTGTTCAACTATATGTGTAATAAAATATTTTGAGCTTTGGAAATATGTCAATAATTAATAGTAAATAACAAGAAAGCCTAATGTTCCTGAGGGTTAAAATGAAGTAGAGGTTATTTTAACTCCCTGTTAACATTCACTGAAATGGGAAGCCAGTCCCTACTAGTTTGAACAAGGTGACACTGATTGGATATCAAAATTTGTAGAGTAAATATATTCTTACAACAGTTTCCTATTATACACCTCCATTATGGGACTTCTAGAATCAGCAATCGAAAGCTTTTGATGTTGTCAAGCCTTCTCACAGGACTCGTTGTAGATAAATACATTGGAAGGTTGGAATTTTTGCCTTCTGTATACTCAAGCAAGCTCAAATTCCCTGAAAGAATACAGATTTATAGGAAGAAAGTTGCAGGTATCTCTAGTCACAGGGTATATTCAGCAATGGCCTTTCCCTTTTTCTCTTCTAAGCTGAAGGATGTCAGGAGTTTCTGATGTCCCATATAAGACTCTCTTCTTCCTACCTTCAAACTCACATCTTTCTCCTGAGTAATATTTGCCAATTTAAGAAACTTAACCAACTCATAGATCAGTCAGATCCCAGTTGCACTGATTTGGACTGATGTGATGTTTTGCCTTGGAGATCAAAATATATCTCTCAAAGATCATTGTGAGGTAAAGTGCCTGCAGGGGGAGGGGCAAGGATCTTTTAAGAGGTTATGGGGAGGGCACCTGTTGGTGGGAATTAGTATACTGTGTGATCTGAGAACATGAGTGACCTTTCTAAATATGTTCCTTTTAATTTTAAAACTTTAACTTTTGCTGCTAAAGAAAAGTAGTCTTATGATTTAGGCTTATGAATACTCTTTGAAACAGCTTTCTATTGAAATATGACAATGTATTTTGGGAAAGACTATACAAAGAACATAGCATTTATTATTTAAATGAATGACTGAATGAACAAAATAAATGAGAGACAGAGAATGTCCTGTTAAAAATTCACTCGGTGTGGTATTTTATTTTTTTTTTTTGTGTTGTACATGAGGGTAATGTAAGCTTAATAATTCAATATTTTGGAAGATATAAGACAGTAATGAATAAAGACCATAATCTAGTATATATTAACTATATGATTAGTGTATTTGAGAGATACCACCCAGGAAAATAAATGATTTAATTGTTGAATACTAAAATTATGTGTTCTTAACTTTTTACTCCATGCATTTTCTTGAAATAAAAATTATTGCAGCAAAATAACCCTTTAGATTTAATATATTAGTGCCTTTTATACTCCAACCTAGTGCTAGATGATTGAATTTTATTTTATTTTTCTTTTTTTAGTCAGCTACTTAGATCTAAAATGTATCATATATATTCAGATTTTGACCCATGCTGATGTCTGGGAACTGAGGTTTCAAGGCACCACAAATAGTTTACAAAACAGACAAATTTTTCTTGAAGTAAAACAAATTGAATGAACTAAATAATTGAAATTGCTTGAATAAGGACATTGGCTTCTATGTTTAGGGAAAAATCCTTAGAGATCCAAATTCATCTCTCTTTTTCAAAATATAGACCAAGTTTCCTCATTAAAGGACAGCTTTTCATTAAAGAACTAGTGACTACATTTGTCTCTAAATCAAAATATTTATAAGAAAATGACTAGGAAGTCAAGTCAAACTTCAACTGAAAGTATCATGTCCATTGACTTATAATTTATATATCTTTTATTAAACATATAATAATTTTTGTATGAACCAAAATAAACAGCAGGGTAAAATAGTATCAAAACTAAGTGTATTTTAAATCCAGGTTATTTAAATTTTCTTTAATATGGAATATACTGTACCACAATGATATTTGCAAAGTTAATAATTTCACCACATTTCCTGCAACCTATATTTTGAACCCATAGAGACCTATAAACAATGTAATGAAATTAAGATATAATATCATAATATTTTCCAAGAAACTCATAATTAAAATGTCACCAATGGAGAATAGTTTTTGTAACCAGCCAACATTGTTGGCAAAATTGAAAAGTTGAAGTACTCACCCTGCTTAATATGGATCAGAGCATTAGGAAACTACGCCATTCCACATATATGAAACAGAATATATCATTCCTCATTCTAAAAGACGAATTTGCACAGATGGAAAGCTTTCCCTATTTTTGTAAAAGCAGCTTCTTGTTATGATATTCATCTGTGAACCCCTATTTATATAGAGTTTATCAGAGCCCATGTCTGTACTCCATTGCAGGTGTGGTTCCTGCTTCATGTAGCATGGCAGATGCTGCTTATAACAACATCCCTCATGGCTCTGTGCCAAACTTTACTTCCATTGACATGGTTGTTATTAACTAAACAAGAGTGTGAATGACCTCTGGCTTTTTAATAGAGACCAATATTTTCAAATGTTAAAGGCTATTGTATTACTATTATAATAATTCCATTCAATAGCAACAACATCGACAACAACAATTGATGGAAATTCTTTTGAATCTTCCAATACTTGCAATCATTTTATAAAGGAGTCAATCGACTATTTTTAAGTTATTATTAAGCTAAGTATTAAAATATTTTCAGAAAAACACAAAGATATACAAATCCATAAAACTCTCCCCTCTTGCAAATAGTTATCATTTTTATATGTTTCCTCATTAGTTTACTAATGTGCTTGGAAGAAATGAATGTGTTGGCAGAGGTGGTTTAATTGACCTAAGTAAGCACTTAGATTTGAAGCATAATTCCCACTGGTTTGCTATTGTTCAAAGAGTAAAGAAAGAAGACACAATTGTTTTTGGCTTTCTTTGGAGAGATCAGTATTTGCTTTTAGTATGATCACCTGCGGTAGTGGTTCTCATCCCTCTGGCGGTCGCATATCAGATATCCTACATATCAGATATTTATATTATGTTTCATAACAGTAGCAAAATTACAGTTATGAAGTAACAACAAGATAATTCATTGCTGGGGGTCACCACAACATGAGGAACTCTATTAAAAGGTTGCAGCATTAAGATGGCTGAGAACCACTTATCTACAGGGAGTATGAGGCTATTCAGAGATTTCTGTCTATATAGTTCAAGGCTCCGTTTTTTGTTATTGCTTTTGTTTTTTGTTTGCTTGTTTACTGATGTGTGTGTATTATGTGAACAAATTCTAAGTAGTTATGTACTTAATTGTTTGTAATCAAGTCAGGAGGCATTTTTTTGCCTGGATATATTTCTGTATACTACTTGTGGCTGAGACTCATAATTGTCCTGAAACTTCTGGGTTTTATTTCTCCTTATTCATTCTTGGTAACATGTTTTCCTATAATGTACTTTTAAAATCAGAGCAAAAAGTGTTCACTGCCATTTACTTTGCTAAAATACTGATGATTTCTAAGTGAGAAAATTATGAGCCGTGAGTTTTTCAAAAGTCATATCACATAATTAGGTAAAGTGCTTGGGCTAAGACAATTACCAGGCATTAGCATAAAATCACCTGGCCTTTCCTGGGTCAATGTGTAGCTGTGGAACTACAATTAAGTTTTCAGAGTAAACATTTCTGAGTTTTAGAGTCATTCAACTTCGATAATTCTGAAGTAATGACAGGCATGATGCAAGAGTTAAGGTGCATGGTGATGTTGAGTGTACACTGCAGTTAGTTTCACCCTTACAAAGCTGTGACTATGTGGATTGCATTGCCATCTGGATCACTTCAATTTACTGTCCCTGTCTCTAATGGGGGCAGTCTTTTTCCGGTGCATTTTTGTGTCATCACGAGTCCCCAAGCTCTTCATCTCCAAGCCTCATCACTAACTTTGTTCTTCAAGCCCTGAGCTCTGAGCAACTTCTCTTTACTATTAGGAGTTATTTGGACTCTTGAAAAGGGTTGCCTAATGTTATTTTGACATTCTTAATGTGTTTGATCTTTACAGAATATTTCAGACAATTTACAGAAATTTCAGACAATTTAGCGACCATCTAAATGGAATGAGTTGCTAAATAATTGCAAGCCTCATTTTCTCATGTACAATAAGGCAGCATCACCTCTCAGCTCTTCCTGCAAATTCAAACGCTATTATTATTATTCTTTCTCCCACGATGGTCTGATTCCATGATATTCATGATGATGCCTCTTGTGTGTCACTCTGTTCACTAGTGTTTCCTTTATGAATTTCTTCTACTTCACTTTGACCCCCGAAACTAAAATAGTGATGGTTCACGATGGAACCATTAAGGAATCAGTGCGATAGATTCCACTCTAATGAGAGTCACCAATCTTTTGTTATATGACAACAGATGTAATTTCCATAATTTAAAAAATTAACTATCAATTCTCATAACATAAAAGGGTACTTTAGACCAGATAAATAAAATGGTGTGTGTGTGTGTGTGTGTGTGTGTGTGTGTGTGTAATAGGTGCTGGTTCATGATAGCAAGACATGTGATAACAAATCCTCTAAGGAATTTATTTAATGTTGAATATGCTTCAAAAATACTTTGTATGTATCACTTTTCTTTCATCACATCTGTTTGTCTCCATAACATCCTGATATCTTAGACATTGTCATTACCTAAATTTTACAAAGGAGCAAATTATGGTACTGGGAACCTGCTGTCTAACATATTCAAGTTCTTCTTGGACTAATGCTAAATTTTCAACACAGGTAAATTTCCCCCATTCTCCACATTCACTCTCACCTCCCAAACGACAGCATTGGTTGTGCATTGTTTATATATATAGTCTGTTGAAATTCATTATTTTCTAGAATTTGCTTAGAAAACTGTTGAGTGACATACACAGGGAAAATATCGTATATTTCTACATGGGTTAAGAGTACTTAAGTCTCCATGCTCCCTTAGAGCAAATAACTCTAATGCGGTGGTTCTCAACCTGCAGCTCACGACCCTTTTCAGAGTCAAACAACCCTTTTACTGGGGTAATATATCGAACATCCTGCAAATCAGATATTTACATTATGATTCATAACAGTAGAAAATTACAGTTATGATGTAGCAGTGAGAATAATTTTATGGTTGGGGGAATCACCACAACTTGAGGAACTGTATTAAATTGCCACAGCCTGTCGAAAGTTGAGAACTACTGCTCTTGTATCTGTGCCTTTCTAGTCCCACTGCAGCCATCTAGAAAATAAACTGTGAGCATCCAAATTCATCTTCTAGGGCAACAACAGCCAAAGTAGGTGGAACTGAAAACACTAGGTCAGACCTGCATGCATCATTAGTAACAGGAGTCTTGTGAGTCAGGGTGACAGGGAAATGATGCCTGTCATCTTTTCCAAAGACTGATGGGTTTGCAGTGGGTATAACCTGATCATTTTACAGACAGTCATAGACTACTCTCCTTTTTTATATTGTGTAATGAAGCTTTAGTTGCATCACAATGAAGGTGTTTTGTTATTTTAATAATTAGTGAAGAGAAAATCAATATACCTGACAACAGCCATGTCAAACACTCAGTAAGAGAAATTTACATCGTTTTGCATATGTGTGAGATGAGATGTAGATTTTATTTTAGCATCCCAATACATTATAATTCTGTCTGAAGCTACTCAACAACCTGTAATTTTTTAAGTAAACATTTCAGAATTGCTGACTACATTTCTTTCTTACAAAATCTTCTTAATAGAGTATTAGTTTTTTATTCTAGAAACCTAGAACTTATTAGATAGCCTAGGTTGACCTTGAACTTGCATCAGTCCTTCTGCTTCAGCCTCCTGAGTGCAGAGATAAGATGATTCCACTTTAAAATGTATAAATAATGAACTCTTTGGTATATTAGATCCCTGTACACATAACTTTACTCTAATAGATGCATACCTTATTGTGACCACATAAACTAATGAATATAAATTGTCAGAGAAGTACGTAATCCTACACCAGAAATATGTTACTGGTTATATAAATTATGTCATGTGTATGTCCTGTTTAATATGATTCAGAATGATAGTGTGTTATTATAAAACATCAATTTGAAAAGAAAATGTATAGATTTTAGTCAAATTTTTTTTTCTTAACACCTAAGAGCATACTGGAACAAATCATTTAACCAGGTCAGAGGCTTTGGAATGAAGACATGTGAGGCTGGGGATATTGCTCATTGATGTGTGCCAGTTATACAAGGACCCATGGTTTGATCCTGACTAATAAACACCCTGGAGAACACATAAATAAACAAAATGAAATGAAAATAATGGTGCTACTTTTTATTCCTGACTGTACTCATCTAATCCTGTGTTATAAAGCAAAGGAGCAATGGCAGCAGAAGGAAGCTATAATTGCATCAACACATGCTAAGGTGCAAGCTTCAGTAATTTTACTGGCATTGTTGCTAAAATGAAAAATGGATGAGGCAGCTTCAAGGTTCAGCAAGGCTGGAAACTTCAGGGCTGTTGAACATACAAAATCACCAAAGTTGTTCTCTCTCTCTCTCTCTCTCTCTCTCTCTCTCTCTCTCTCTCTCGGAAGAGGTTTTGAAAAAAGTCTTATAAATGAAACCTAGGATGTAGCACCACATTCCAACTCTGAGTGACATCCCTGTACACCCCAAGCTTTAATAGCATCTTCTAGATTAAAGTTAACTAGACTATGGATGGCAACATTGCTAACTGCTATCTACATGGTAGTTTTTCAAACAGTGTTATGATGTTAAGTTGCATGGAATGGAAGCCCTCGAGTTGACAGAAATGGACAATACATGCCAATCAGCTCAGACACATCTTCCATTTTACTTACTTGCCCCATTCTTTTTGGGCTGATGTCTCTCTTGTGGTCACAATACAGTAGTGATGTCTACTCTCTTGCTTTACCCATCCCCCTCCCAGCATCACGGAACTGTTCTTGATCCTTCCATGCATTTTATTTTGTAGGTTATAAATAATTCTAAATCATCCACCCTCCAAAACTACTTTATGCCTTAATAATTTTCTTCATATCTGAGTGCACCATCTGCTCACATTTTATAGTAGGCCCTAATTATGTAATGAGCATAAAATCTCTTTAGCAGTAGTAAAACAACAAACACAAACCATAGTCATTAATCTGTGATGCATGCCAAATTACTCATGTTCTTTGCTAATCTGGCAAAGTTATTTGTGTTTATTAAGGTAAATGCTAGTGACATTTTATCATCTTATTTATGAAGTGATGATTTAACTGAAATACTTTTGTAGTTGTCATTATTACTAAGTATCCCTAATTATTTTCTTCAGATATTGGCAGATCATATGTAGAAGTCTAATTTTTAATTTATTACACTTTGTGAATTAACAAGTCTGAAAATGAATATGATAGATATCTGAGAAAATGAAGCAATAAAACAAATTGTTACAGGTTTAACAAGATGATATGTAATATTAACATAAGCAAAAACATTTAGCATAGAGCTTCTAAAGTAACCAAAACCTAATGATAGAAGGCATCTCTGCATCTTCTAAGAATATTCAAATAAGAGATGAAACCACAGAATTGTTGTTTAAAGAAACAGTCTATGTTTGTGTTACAAGCATTATTTATTAGAGACATAAATAAATCTGACATGATATAAACTATTAGTTTGTTTTGTCATAGTTGGTTATCATTGAGAATGAATATTTCAGTTACATACCTTTTTAATGGCTAGAAACTATGCCAAAAGAGGTCATAATGTAACCTCACAGTATGATCATCTAATGGGAGTATATATTTCTAACTTACATCACCATTCATGAAAAAGAGGCAGTATTTTCAACTTCAATTTATGTTGACATTTAAAAAGTCAATGTTGTGTCTCATGGTGATTCTATTTTGCCCAATGCCTAAGATACACAAAACAAAGTCCTTTTTTGTGGGTAGATGAGGCTGGCCTCCAGCTGCAGTTCTCCAGACTCTGCCTCCTGAGTGCTAGGATAACAGGAATGCCCAACCCACTATGTCCACACTAGAGGGCCTATAATTTTAGCACATTGCCTTTTGTGATTTCTTAGTAAGTTAACTGATCAACTCCCTTTCACATTCTGACTGCAGTGGCCTCTTCATTTTCCTCTTTCCATGTATCTGAATCTCTTTAATTCTTGCTGACTTTTCCTTTGTAAATTCACAATATAAGTAACTCCCAAGGATGACTCCTCCTTTAATCTTTTCCCTCTAGATCATTACCTTTGCCACCTGCCTAGTCACTGATGTCTTGTCCATGTGGTTGCTCTATTCTTTCAATCCCTAAAAGTGAAATTTTTCTTTCACTGTTTATTTATAATAGTGACATGTTTACAAGATAGGATTATCTACTCTTTAAGATCATTCACTAAGTTTGCCAATTCTAACAAAAGCCTTTCCAGGCCAACATTTTGTTTTTGTTTTTTGTTTGTTTGTTTGTTTTGTTTTGTTTTTTGTTTGTTATTTTGGGTTTTTTTGTTTTTTTTTTTTTTTGAGAATTTCACATATGTGTATAATGTGCTTTGATAAAATCCATCCACTGTTCTCTCATTTTCAATTTCTTCACTATCTACAGTTGTATGTGGGGAAGAAAAAAAACATCTGAGTAAGTGATGCAAGCATGTGTATGGGGAAAGGTCTTATGGGCAGCCTCTCAGGAGCCACATTCTTGAAAGTATTTGATTCTCACTGTCCCAGAAGTCATCAGTTGTCAATAGCTCCTAAGGTCACGTTTTGCCTTCCTGTCTACCTTAGTCTTCCATGCCTGCATTTGTTTTGCTTGATTTATGCATGTCTTTTATTTGCTGTCATGGCTTCTTTGAGTCAGTAAGCGCATTTTCCCTGTTGCATCCAGAAAACATTGCTTTCTGCATTTAACTACTGCCTCTTGTTCTTCTAATTGCATCATGCCTTCCATACTCTGGGGAGAAGGGTTCTATCTAGATGTTCCATTGAGGGCTTAATGCTTTGTAGTCTCTTCTACTCTTCATGTTGACCTCTTGTGGGTTTAGTAATCACATGATTCTGCAAAAAGAAGCCTCTGTGATGATTGCTGGGAGATGCATTTATATATGGGAATAATGATAAGTCCTCAGGATTTGGTTTAATATTATGTCCTCTTAGCAAATTAATAGTTAGTAGGCTGTTCACTAAGGCCTGTACCTACCTAGCCACAAGGTCTTGGCTCTGCTTTCAGTGCAAAGTATGAGTTCTGACTTGTGTAGATGTCCTTAAATATAATCCAAGAGTGGCTAATTATTCCCACAACATTCTCCCCGTTAAGCCAGTGATCATATCTTGCTAGGTCAGACATGATTGTAGCTTTGAAGGGTTCCCACCTTCACAAGATTGATAATGATTTTTCTCCTCTGGCAGTGTATATAACACCTTTCAGAACCACGAAATCCAGCCAATAAGATTGAAACTTCCTGGGCAGAAATAACTTGACTTCTCCATGTCCTATGACTCAAGTATGTGCTATTGTCATCTAGGTTTAACCAGGTTTTAGAAAGTAAGCAAGTGCAATAGCAATCGTACGTAACATCTGAAGGAATCCGGGAACCTGATGACTAACGATTCCAAAAAAGGTAACTGTTTCTTGGCATTGAGCTTTATATTTGATAGCCTATGATGGTTAGGACTCATATTATCCCTTTGTTATAAGAGAACTTCATTTAAACTTTTGTTATGTATGCACTTGTATATATTTTTAAAAGCTCTACATTGGTATGTTTCACATGACTTTGTCAAAGGATTTTAATGTTAGTTAGTCCTCTCATACACAGGGTGGAGGCTCCTTATATAGTCTAGAAATAAATCTACCCTGTGATCCAGCTATACAACTCTTGGGCATATACTCAAAGGATTCTACATACTACTAGGGAGATACTTGCACATCCAAATTCATAGTTGCTCTATTCACAATAGAGAGGAATTGCAATAGCATAGATACCCATCAAATGCTGTCTAGATAATGAAAATGTGGTATATTTACACAACTAAATACTGTTCAACTGCTTTAAAAAATTAAATTATAAAAATCTTTCAGTAAGTGTGTGGAACTAGAAATAGTCATTAGTGAGTGAGGTAACCCAGGCTCAGTAAGACAAATGCCAACTGTGGAACATTCTCTCTCATATGCTGATGCTAGCTTTATATCTTAAATGTGCATATCTAAATTAGAGTACCCATAGAAGTCAGGAACAGATCATGGATAGAAGAGGTTCTCAAGAAAAGGCATATGGAACCCAGATAATATAAAATAAAATTGAAAACACTGGTACAAAAAGGAATGAACTGCAGTGGGTGAGGCTGATATTGTTCTATTGGTGAGCTTGTTTACTCTCTCCTCTTTCATATCTTACTCATTTTTCATTGTGACATCTTCTGCTGCCATGTGGCCCCAGCATAAAACAATGTTCTTTTTTTCTGTAGATCCTGCTCTGTATAACTTCAGCAGTGATTTAATTATCTTACTCACTTAAAAAAATTAAAAATGCCTATGACAATCAATATATAAAATTTCATGAAAATGTAAACATAAAAGAGTTTATGGAAAGAGGCCTGGAAAGATTGCTGGGTAGTTAACACTGCTGGTTGCTCCGCTGGTGGACATAGGTTTGATTCCCAGTACCCACATGTAGATCATAGACATTTGTAACTTCAGTACCAAGGGATCCAATATTTACTTCTGGCCTCCATCTTTAACAGCCATGCACGGTACACAAACACACATACAAGCAAAACATTCCTACTCATTAAATGATGAGTAAATAAGTAATTAAAATTGTCTATGAAAAAGTACTGTTTTGTTTGTTTGTTAGAAACTTATTTCTTGGCCAGGTAAGATGGTGTACTAGTTACTTTTTCTGTTGCTGTGATAAATATGATGACAAAATCAAGGTAGCAGATAAACATTTATGTTAGTTCACAATTCCACTATAGATTCCCTCAGAGGTGAGTCCCCGTAGTGGCAGGAGCTTGGGACAGCACATCATGTTACATTCATAGTCAGAGCAGAGTACAAAAAATTGTATGTATGCATGCATGCATATTCTTGGTCAATTCACTTTCTACATTTAGAAAACATTATTGTTTGGTTCTTCCATGTATGTAAACAATGTATTTATATGATGTATTTCCCTTACTGAGAATGGTGCCACCCACAGTGGGTAGGTATTTCCACCTTGATTAAGATACTCAAGATAATACCTGACATTTATGTCACAAGGTAATCAGTTGTACACAATTCCTCCCTTAGATTCTTTCCCCACATTATTATTTAAGTCAAACCAACAAAACAAATCACCACATCAGGTAAATATGCTTCCTTCAAGCCTGAGGACTTTAGCTATATGTCCTAGAATCCACAACATTGGAAAAAAAAACAAAAACAAAAACAGATTACCTCCAATTATCTTCTGACTACCATACCATGACCAATACATGTGATGTGTTTGTAGATACAAATTCTCAAATATACATGAACACATACACACACAGAGAGAGAGAGAGAGAGAGAGAGAGAGAGAGAGAGAGAGAGATATTTTTCTAACAATACAGAAAGAAGTTATATTAATTATTTAAAAAGAAATATCAGGGAAAAATATTTTAAAAATATGTGAGGTCAGGTTAGCTCCAATTACCTTGTCTTTGCATAATGCATATGTACTCTGAAATACATAAGATATAGCTGTCGGTTTAAAAGATAAATAAGGACTACAGAGGTAGCTCAGCAGTTACAAGTGCAAACTGGTATTATAGAGAACTCACAATCCTCTCAATCCACAACCCATGTAGGTTGACTTACAACTGTCTCTAACTCACACTCTAGGGGTCTGACAGCATCTTCAGCTCCACAAGTTCCTGCACATATATGTGCATACCCTACACACACACCCCAACACACACACATACACACAAGCACACATGCATACAGAGTCGCATGCATACACACACACTTGAATGCACATGCATGAGCACACATGTACATGCACATGCATGCATACACAGAGATAAATACTAAAATAAAACTTTTTACAGTACTCAGACATATTTAGAAAATAATCCCTTAAATTATACGCATACACGTAACACTAGGCGGACTGAGCAGGTTGTATTTATATATTTAGGCATAAATGCATAATAATTAAAGTACAAGGGGCCATGAATGTGAGATGAAACAAGGTAGGTGTATGGGAGAAGCTGAGGGAGAAAGGGAAAGGGGGATGTTGTAATAATGTTTTTATTAAAAAATACATTTTAAAATTAAAAACTTTAGTAAATGTTGTCCCAAACATCTTGTAATAAAATGATGATTCTGAATTCAGTGTGTATGAGTTGACCATATTTTACCACTAAGATTTACATTAAAAACATTTTTTATCCTTTTCAAAATTTTGAAGCGTTTTGAATCTACTTTGACTGAACTAATGCAGATTTCCAAGAGATGAGTTTAGCTGATAAGAAAGATTATTGAGAAACAGTCTGCTACATAAATGATGCTTTCAGTTAGGATTCTATTTACCCATTTTCATTGCATGCATTTGAGACCTGGCTCATCCTCAGCTCCATTTAAATCTCTCTGGTAATGAAGATGGGACACAGTCAGTGTCAGCTTCAAGCATAAAATAAGCTATGCAAATACAATTTAAAACTGGAATTGTACCGATGGTATTCTTAAACCTGGTTGAACACATCTACTTACTGGAATAAAGCACACAACACTATACATGCTTTCCTCCTCTCTGAGAAAAAAAAATGTGCTTTTGTACAGTTATAATCAGCATTTTTATCATGCTCATTTTGTAAACCTAGTGACCTGAAGCCTTATGTTTTGTTTCTTATGTTGTGAAAATCATGTCCTCCAGGGCACTGAATCTACTGAATCCAGGACCTTCTATTATTATTTTCAATGAATCACTTTGATGAGGATCCAACAACTACATGGATTATATATTTGTTGACTGAAATCACAGAATGGACAATCAGGTTTAAAGTGATTCATTGGTTGCCATTTCCTGTTCTCACGACTTTTCATTTGCTTTATTTAATGTATTGTTCCATGCAATGTTTGGGGAGACAAGTTTGAAAGATTTTTGTGCCTTAGACTTCCTGCATGAAAGATTTCCTATTAATAGTTTAAAGGTGTGACATTTACCTAGCTTGAAGTTATAAAGGTTAGTTCTCTTACGTTTCTTAGTCCATGTAATAAGGGAAGTTTGTTTTGGATTTCTGGTAAGCCAAGGTAGACATAAATAGTTGCTGATGGCTTGATACACAGTAATCCTTTAAAGAAAAAGGATATGGAATTAGATTTTGTAATACTACCTACAGGTATTTGGGAGCTTTCCTAAAATGAGTTGGGTCCCCTTGATGCAGTGGAGCTTAGGTGAGCAAATAGAAGCATGTGTGTTTTTCCTTATCTGCTGTCATAATTCAAACACAGAAACCAACTAAGAGAACACAAGGTCCTATATTCCTTTCTGTTTTCCACAAAAGAAACAGCAACCTCATACAGAAGCATATATATATATATATATATATATATATATATATATATATATATATGCAAAATATGTATATAAGTGTATATGTGTGTGTGTGTGTGTGTGTGTGTGTAAAATGATATGGCTACTGCTTGACTCTGAGCAGGAAGTGCTATAGAGAGTGAATATTGGATCTTAGAAATACATGAATGGGAGGGACTGGGGGTTCTAGGTACAGCAAAACTGACATCATTAGTCCTTTCAAAGATGCAGGGTTTGGATAAAAAATATTATGCTAGTTGAATCAAAGAGAACACAATTTTATTTTCCACATAAAAAGATCAACAAAACTGAGAAAAATCTGAAAATGCTACACGTTTTATGGTAAACCTCAGAAAGTACACTCAGAACCACTTTGTCTCCACTACACTTCATTTCTGGTTTTCCTTATACATCAATGTGATTTACAATCTTGCCTAAATATTTGATTCATTTAGTACTCAAATTACAGACTGTTTAAATCACATTATATTTAAATTGGGCATGGACATCAATATGCCTAAATAATATCAGATGATACTAGTATTTGAACAGCTTATTCTCACTACACACAGATTAGTAAATATGACATGATTTCATCCTAACTGTACATAAGATCAATATGCACAAGCCTGTTATTAGCTTATTTCATTTTATTTACAATACACAAAAGTGACATAGGAATGTATGCTATCAAGAGTTGAAATGTTGACTAAATCCTTGTTTTGGTTAATGCAGAATCTCTAAGTTAGAAAGTAAAGACCATACAACTTCTAGGTATGACATTGACACTCTGATTTCTTGTCCACTTTTGATCTTCAAAATAAGAAAGTAAAATTTATTATTAAGTGGTTACCAAAAGCAAAGTGTAAATTGTGTGCATTTCAGAAACAATGTCTAGATATCAACAACATGCTCGAACATTTGTAATTCTAAACAATTTCTTTCTTTTGTATGAAAAATCCATTTGAAGTCTTGGTTTGGTTTGGTTTTGTGTTGGGTTGTGTTGTTTTGAGACAAGATACTGTTCTGTATCCCTCACTAACCTGGGATTTGTGAGGTAGACCAGGCTAGCCAGGAACTTGCAATCGTCTTTTTGCCTCTCCAAGTTGGGAATTACAGGCATATACCTCCATGTCTGTCATCATTAATTTACATTTGCTTTATTCATATTTGCTAATGCTGTAGATAAGATATAAAATACAGTATCTTGACGTTGATAGAAATCTGACATTCTGTGTAACCTCCTGATGAAATAGTCCTTCAGCAGTGGTGGTTATTTATAAGGTTTTCTATCTTGATGTGTTTTATATGCTTTTAAGAATATTAACTACCTCCTTATCTCTTTCATTTTTATTCTAAGGCAAAGGAAATTATTTTTCTGCATAGAAAAATATTTCATTCTTCTTGGCATTTTCTAATATATATATACACTAATTATGCTCTTTTGCAATTGCTTTGTTTTTCCATACTACTTTTAACAAACTTGAAACTTTTCTTTATTCTTTTATTTTAATGCCCCGACTAAGGTAGTCAAGGCCATATTTTGATGATTCTGAGAATGAAACTATTAAGAACAGATGATTGTTTAAAAGATTCAAATTATATTTAAAACACGACAGATAACTGTACTGTGAACAATTCACAATGCTTTCCTCTGACACTGTGATAATTGTTTTACTGACATGATTTTCCAGCACTGGTGATGGACTTCTAGCTTATTCAAGGTAAGAAACTACCATGGTACTCCTTCTTTAGCAGTGAGATATTTCCAGATAGCAAATGGGTAGCAACTGGAATGGAATAATGTGAATTGGGAGAGAAGCCTAGCACATCGTAATTTAAAAACATGTTTTCTGAAAGATGCCAGTGTCCCACTGATTAATTTCTGCATATCAGAAAGTGTAACATTGAACAGATCTCTTTAGATATATTTTACATTTTCCTTTCACCACGTTTCTTTAGCAGTTATGGAGCAAAGTTCAGAGAAATGTACTCTAATTAAAATGGACATAAAAATGCAGCCAAATGTTCTAACAAAGGATCCAGCTAAAGTAGAAAGGGGAAGAAGACATTATTTCTCATTTACTATTCATGATATAGTAAGGACAATCACTTGCATTGTATCTTTTTGTACTCGGAAAGCCTGGGATCTTTGCTTTAACTACAGAGAACACTTAGACTACAGTGAGGTTTAAGGTTTTACATTTAATGCTTGCAGGGAATGTCATCCTCATGCTTTCTGATGTGAAGACATTCAGAGAGTCTTGTTTCACACTTTCATTGGTTTCAGGAGGAGATCTGCAGGTTTGCTGTAGGGGACACAGTCTTTCTACTGTCCTTGTGGGGTGTGTGCTGATAACTGTGCATCCTAGACTCCAGATTTCAGGAGTCTAGCCAGGATGTGACTGTTAAAGTCTGAGCACTTCTATTGAGTGGCATACAGATCACTACGCTACCTAAACCGATATTAGGGGCAGATTTGTTATAATGTTCCTTGCTTATTGCTCTTTAAGACATAATACCAAATAATAAGCAAATTAAAAAGGATCTTGTTTATTTAATTTTCAAAAAAGTAATGTAGAAGAAACATAACACCTGATCATGAAACAGGTATTTTAGAATCCTTGAGGCTGTCAGCACAGAGAAGAAGTCTGTGATTTGTAAAGGGAGTAAAGAAAGGATACCTCTTCCTTAGAAATCAGTATATGTTGAGTATTTCATATGTTACTCTACTGTTTATGACAACTTTTCTCATGTAATCCTTTGAACTGTCTGAGGGAGACTTTATGTGTAGTCAAGGCATAGGGTGAGATTGTTTCAGTAAGGAAGAAGGACCAATATCATCTCTACTGAGGTAAAAGGCAAGAGGGGTGTTGGCTTCTAAGAAAGTTGATGGAAAGGGTACTGTAGAAGTCCATGTGTTTAGTACATCTTTGGATTCTAACTGCTTATTAGCCTTTAAGTTGCTAAGTCATAGAGAAACTGAAAAGGACCACTGCTTCTTGATTATTTCATTTAAAAAGGGGCCCCTAATATGAGAAAGAACATATTTATCCAGGGAACAGAAGTTTACAGTTGAAGTTTTCTAAAGTAAGTGCATGAGAAAGGATGAACCTGCCAGATGTAGAACAAGTCCTTGTAGTCTGTAAAAACTAACATCCTGTCGATCACTTGGATGTTGACTCTCATCCATTCCTCTTGTTACTTTCTAAAGACCGGAGCCTGGACCATTTAAAGTAGGTTTCCTTACTTTCCCCAGCAATTAAAGGGCAGACTCAGAATTTAACTCTACTCCTCATCTGGTGTAACACCCATGTCCTTTCCACTAAACTTCCGTTTTATAAAAATAAAAAAACAAAAAACAAACAGAACAACAACAACAACAAAAACACCACAGACTAGAATAGATTGCTGCTCCATAGAAGAGTGATTGTCACAGCAGGTTCTGGAGTCTTCTCGAAGCTGTCAGCTCCTTTGATAGAGAAGACTCCTGTTGTGCACATAATCTGTCCCAGTCAAGACAGATACATTACAACAGGAAGAGCTGTTCTAGACTATCTAACCTGCCAATCTGCATTCATTTTCTTGTTTGTACTAAAGGTTTATTAAGAATATGAAAGCTTGCTTAGAGAGATAGTTCAGCAGCTCAGGGCACTTGTTGCTTTTACAGAGGACTCAGATTAGGACACACACACACACACACACCTCACCATTGTCTGTCATAACGGTTCTAGGGGATCTGATGCCTTCTTCTGACCTGAACACCCTGAGAATGCATGTGGTATGTATACATATGATTGGGTAAAACACAGGCACTCATGAAATAAAAAATAAGTCTTTTTTAAAATAGATAAATATAAAAACTTATCTTAGGATTTTTGAAATAGTTCTATTGTAATTGTAGTAAGGAAAATAATGAGTAGAAAGACAGTTTCTTGTTTCTTTAAACTGGAAGAGAGATAAGGTAGAAAAGACCTGCCTGGAATCTGAAGGCTATGGGTGCAGTTTTGCCTACAGATGTGTAGATGCATGGCATCTGTGATAGACTTGACCTGTCCCAGCTCTCTATGGGAGGCTGTAAACAGTGGCTCAGAAGCCTGGCACAGAATCAGCGGCCACCAGAAAACTGACTTATTTTCACTTTAATAACTTGCTGATTTTTGAGTTACCAAATGATAGTCATTCATTTCATTTCTCAGCATTTCTAATGAAAGTAAAGCAATCACAGATCTCATGCAAATTTTGAATTTAGTATCAATATGGTTCATAACTTCACCTTTCCCATTACATCATTTCTTTTGAATGCAGTCAGTGTTAGTCATAATTTCTTGCCTCTAATCTTAGGATGCATGAAAGACAAAAGACAACAACAACAACAAAAAGCTTTTGCTATGAACTCATCAAAAGCTTAGAGAATTCCAATAAGAACTTCAAATATAGCTATCAATTACGTATATCAGATTTTCAAACTAATGCTGTTTGCTTGCTTTTCTCTGACTGAGGGGTTACTCCCTTAGAACACTTGCAATATAATGAGCCCTGAGTTGGGTTTTAAATGTAAGAAAACTTCCTTAAGATACTAAGATGAAA